>VZQC01015082.1:3832018-3854951 GCA_009823505.1 Rhizomys pruinosus
AAAAAAAAAAAAAAAAAAGATGAACAGTGACTGTGGAATGACACCCAAGGGTGTCCTCTGGCCTCAACATGAATGTGAAAAAACGTGTATGTATACACATACACACATGTTCAGGCACACACACTAACAACAAAAATAGACAAAATCAGGATAGGTAGAAAGTAGAACATTAAACATCATTGATCATATTCCCAATCATAGGATGATATGGCTCCCGTCCGGTCATGCTATCCTTCAAGTTTATGGAATTATAAACAAGAATATACTAAACGAGGGGCTGGAGAGATGGCCTAGGGGTTAAGAGTGCTGACTGCTCTTGCAGAGGACCCAGGTTCAATCCCCAGCACCCACATGGTAGCTGAGAACTGTCTTTAACTCCAGTTCCAGGGGAATCCAACACCCTCTTCTGACCTCCGCGGCGTTGCATGACACGGGTGCATAAACCTACATGCAGACAGTACATTCATACACATATAAAAAGAATATATTAAACAAGCTCCATTAGGACCATTATAATCTTGAAATAAGTGTTGTATGTTGTACTGTATGTGGTATATGTAGTATTTTCACATGTGCACACAGCTATTCATGTACATATGTGTTGAGACCAGAGGTCAATGCTGCATATTGAGGTTAAAATTTCCCATGGCCACATTAGAGTTTGTCAATTTCAAGGTTCATAATCACATATCTGAAAAAAAATTTTCTTTCTTTTCTTAAAGATTTATTTTTATTTATGTGACTGTGTATTCTGTGTATGTTGGGGGGGGGGGAGGTTACCACATGCATATGGTTACCCATAACAGCCAGAAGAGGGGGTCAGATTCCTTGGAACTCAGTTGTGAGCTGCTCACTGTGGGCACTAAGAACTGAACTTGGGTCCTCTAGAAGAAAGAAGTACCTGCTCTTGGCCACTGAACCATCTCTCTAGTACTGAGACCAGTTTTTCCATTGTTGTGCTAATAACCACAGAATTCATGAAGAAAACACAAGTTTTCTTATTTATTTGTTCTCTCTCTCTCTCTCTCTCTCTCTCTCTCTCTTGCTCTCTCTCAGATAGAGAGAGCAAAAGAGTGAGAGAGTGATAGACGTGGTGTGAAATATATGTGATGGGACTGACACCCAGTGGATATGTGGGTCAGAGGTCGCCAGCTCTCGGGAGGAGGGTATGTCTCTCCACCTTTTCGTGGGTTCTGGAAATCTAGCTGAGGGCATCAGTCTTGTTCAGAGAAAGGGCATTTTACCCTCTAAGCCTTCTCACAGGCCCCTAAAAAAATAAAAGCTTGTTATCATTTTAATTTATTTATTTGATGTGCCTGCATGTGTGTGTGTGTGTGTGTGTGTGTGTGTGTGTGTGTGTGTGTACATGCACCCCATGGTGCATAAGTAGAGGTCAGAGAGCATGCAGGAGTCTGTTCTCTTCTTCAACTATGGTGGGCTATGAGTATCAAAATCGGGTCATCAGGCTTGGTAGCAAGCACCAGCCCCCAAACAAATTCTGGATGGAGAATTTTACATTGAATAGAAAGGTGTTCTTTCAGAAATGCAGGCTAAAACTGCAAATTTTTTCATCAATGTTGAGGGAAAATGTCAAAAACAGACAGGTTTAAAAACACTTACAGATGAGGGCAAACTTCCCAAAAGAGCCCAGAATGAATCACACATCGCCAGGGGCTCATGTGTATCTGAGCTGAGCTTGAAGGCAGACAGGAAGTGGCATGGAAAAGTACTCCTGGAGGATCCCAGGGCCTGTAGCCTAGGGTCGGGAATTTAAGAAATGTGGTGGCAGAGCCTCATTGGAAAGGAAAGAAGCTTTGAGCGCGCAAAAGCTTATCTTTCAGTGAGAGCGCTTTTAGAGTATTCACTCCTTCACTTGAGACTCCAGGCGTGCAAACCTTCCTGCTTGATGTTTGCACATGACTGAGTGAGTGTGGCCAGGGCTATTAGTGAACCTTCCTGGGGACTAGTTTGTGGCTCTGCGGCCATAGATCACAGCCCTCACCTCCAGCAGCTCCACTGTGACTATCAGTGCATTAGTAGCCAAGAGCACCCAGATAATGAACTGTGTGGGCACTCACACCATCAAGGAGGACCACCGTCCTCTTGCTTTACCTTCTTTTCCCCTACAGAAGGCACTTTTAAGTCATAATTCAGTAAGAGGGAGAATTAGGAAGGTGGGGTGCACATCTGTGTGCACTCCTGTAGGGGATTAGGAGGGTGGGGTGCACATCTGTGTGCACTCCTATAGAGGATTAGGAATTTGGGGGTGCAGGTATCCCAACTTAGGGGCAAGGAGCCCTTACCTTTTGTGGGGCCTTGGATCCCCTGGCCAACATCCCCCTGTTAGAACAATCCATTGCTGATGTCAGAGCTCCTGCATTAATATACTTTGCCTAAGTGCATAGCCCAAGGACTTTAGTATTATATTTGGTTCTGAACAGAGTATAATCCTTTTCACAGTTCTTATGTCTATTAGTCAATTAAAGAAGGCATTTTTACCGGTTTTATAAGAGATTACCTCTATAATAGTTGTCTCCAGTTTACAGTTGGAGAACGACGACGTCGTCGTCGTCGTCCTCGTATTTCTCCTTGTTCTACGGGGGGGAAGGCAAGAAAGTCATATCAAAACCGTTGTTGCACCTAGAAGGTATAAGTTTCATTAGGACTCCTTATAAATAGTTGTTACATGTAGGATCGACAGAAGGGTTCGATGGTCATGGCAGTTGAGGCTTTTTCTTCCTTTCAATGTTAAGACAGGTCAACCTTTCAGTTGCCACTTTTTGGTACCTCCTACTCAATGCAAAACTGTATCTTTTTTTCGCAGCCGTTAAGTCGGTGACATTTGTCCTGTTGGAGAACAAACAAATCTTTTTCCCATAGTTAGTTTTAAGATTTGAATTGCAAGGTTTTGACTAAAAGGTTTCATGGCTGTCCTGTAATCCCCCCCCCTGTTTTTTAAACCCATGAGTCTCAAAAGACAGTTTGTATTATACATGACTATAGGGTGGAATCAAGGCACAGATTTCATCAATTCACCCATGTTGTTTTGGTGACTATATATGATTAGGCGATTTGCCAGAATCCTGTTTAGAGAAACTGGCATCTGGGTGTCAGTAGGGAGATTGGTTTATAGTTCTCCTTTTTTGTTTGTATCTTTCCTGGTTTTGGGTAGTAGCATAATGCTGGCCTCATAGAGGAATTTTGGAGAAGTCCCTCCATTTGTATCCTTCTAAACAATTTAATTAGTAATGGTTGTAGTCTTTTTTCGAAATATGTTATAATTTTGCCGTGAAACCATCCGGGCTGGGCATTTTTTGGTTGGGAGGCTACTTATTACATCTGCGATTTCTTCCGGTACTATGGGTCTGTTTAGTGTCAGTCCTTCTTTGTTTAGCTTTGGTGATGCCCAGGATTTCAGATATTCATCCAGTTCTTCTAGGTTTTTCAACTTTAGTAGAGTATAAGTGTTTGAAGTAGTCCCGAGGATTGTCTGGATCTTTTCATTGTCTGTGTGATGTTTCCCCTTTCAGCAAGATTTCTGTGGATTTGGAGTTGTTCCACCTCTTCTTTCTTTGGGTAACTGGGCTAAGGTCGTGTCTATCTTGTTTAATTTTCTATCAAAGAACCACGTTTGGGATTCATTGATTTTTTGTATGGTTTCTTTGTTTTTATTTCAATTGATTTCTGCGCTGAGTTTTGTTATTTTATTCTTGTCTGCTCCATTTAGGGTTCATTGGTTGTTGTTATCGCTTGAGTATTTTTAGCTGCAGGTTAGGTCATTCACTTGTGGTCTTTCATTTTTTTAAGTAGGAACTTAGAAGCTAAAAGCTTCCCTCTTAGGACTGGCTTTTAAAGTGTCCCATAGATTTTGCCTGTGTTTGTTTTATCATTGTCATTGCAGTTCCAGGAATGTTTTTTTATTTCTTTCCCGTTATTTCTTCCTTGACCCACTCTTATTCAGAAGTGTGTTTAGTCTCCATGTGTTTCCTGTAAAGATGTAGGGTTTATTCTGGTGTTGATATTGAGTTTTTATTGCACGGTGGTCTGATAAAATGATGAAATTATTTCAATCTTTTTATATTTGTTGAGTTTTTTTCCCTGTGGCCTCCCAGTAATGGTCGAGTTTGGAGATGTCATGAGGTGTGGAAGTAGGAAATGGTAAGTTCTCTGGTGGTTTGGGGTAAATTATTCGATGAGAGTAAAAGACTGTGAGGTCCATTGGTGTATTTTGTCCATTTAGTTCATATGTCTCTCTCTGTTTAGCCTTGTCCTGTTGATCTGTCTAGGGGACTTAATGGGTATTGAAGTCACCTACTATATTAGTTTGCTGGTGTTAATCTGTGCCTGAGATCCTGAAGAATTGTCTTTATAAGTTTGGTGCACTGGTGTTTGTGCATATAGATTTATGATTGTGAATCTTCATGGCAAATTGTTCCTTAATAAGTATGTAGTGGCCCTATTTGTCTCTTTTGATTTCTTTTGCTTTGAAGTCTATGTTGTCTGATATTAGAATAGCCACACCTGCTTTTTTTTTTTTTTTTTTTTTTTTTTTTTTTTTTTTTTTCCATCCTTTTATTTTTAAGTTGGTGCCTATCCTATGAAATTGAAGATGGGTTTCTTGTAGACAGCGTATTGATGGGTTTTGTTTCCTAACCATTCTCCCAGTCTATCCTTTTGATTGGGGAGTTTTAGTAGCCCATAATATGTAAAGGTTAAAATTGAAAGATGGAATGTTGCTTCCTTTCAGTTTATTATCCATTTCGGCTTCTAGCATCTGATTTTGCTCCTATGGGTATGTTTTATTAGTTTCTTTTCCTATTTTTTTTTTTTTTTTTTTTTTTTTTTTTTTTCTGTCCTTTGAATTGCTTGCTTCAAGTATTTTTATGAAGAGTTGGTTTTCCAGAGATGTATTCCATCATCTTGTTTATGTTCATGGAAACATTTTTCTTCTCTCCTTCAAGTATAGTCGACATTTTTGCTGGGTAAAGTATTCTGGTTGGCATCCATAGTCCCTTAAACACTGGGAATGCTTTGCTCGACATGTTCTTCTTGCGTTCATGTTTTGAGGCGAGAAGTCGGTTGGTAATTCTGAGGGGTTTCCCTTTTGTTATGTGACTTGTTGTGTTCTTTTGTAAGCCCTCGAATTTTGTCTTTGTTTTGGGCTCTAGCATTTTAACTATAATATGGCGTGGGTGTTTCGTCTTTTCTGATCTGTCTGTTTGGCGTCCTAGGATGCGGCTTCTTGTATTTTGTAAGGGTTTTTGTCTATTTTTTAGGTTTGGGGACGTTTGCATCTATTATTCTGTTGAAATCTGATCAATACTATTCTCTTGAGATTCTTTCCTTCCTCTATTCCTATTATGGACGTTTAACCTTTTCATAGTGTCCCATATTTCCTGGTTGTTTCCACTCTTGTGTATTTTAAATTTTTCATAGTACGTTATTTGAGCTTTTTAATGGCTCTGTGTTATCTTCCAGATCTGATTATTCTTTGTTCTGCTTCTTCCATTCTACCTCTGAGGCTTTTTTCTTTCCTTTCTTCTATGAATTGAAATTGTTAAATCTAATTCCTTTTCATTTCATCCTGTGTTTTATTTTGTAGTACTTCCATTTCCTGTTGAGCTCCTCAATCTCTTCTTGGTGCTTCTCAATCTCCAATTATCTTGGTGCGCCTTCTTCTTGGAGTAGCGTTTCTTTTTTCAGTGTTTCTAATTCCTTTCAGAGTTTTGTTTTTTTCTCTCCCTCTGTTCTTTTCATCTGGAGTTTGTTGGTCTGTTTCCTTTAGTTCTTTCTGAGTTTGTCATTGGATCCCTCTAGGTCGGATTTGAGGTTTTCATTCGCTCTCTTTAGTTCTCTATATTCTTTATTTTTTTCTCCCTATAGGTCTTTTCTGGAGGTGTGTTGGTCTGTTCCTTAGTTCTTTCTGAATTTTGTCATTGTATCCCGCTAGGTCCTTTTGAGTTTTTCATTCTCACTCTCTTTAGTTCTCTGAATTCCTCTTTATGTTCTTTAATTCCTCTGCATAGGTCTGCAATTATTCCTCTAAGATCCGTTCCTTGGTTCTCCTCCAATGGGTTCCCATTGTAGCTGTCTCATACAGGTTTGTAGAGCTTGGTGCAGGATTATACTGTGCCTTTCCCATGTTGTCCCTTCGGCGTGTCCCTGGCAGTGGGCTTCCCTTTTGTGGTTAGATCACAAATAGCGAACGGTTTTGCTTTCCTCCTTCCAGATACCTTTTTTTTGTTGTTGTCTTGCCTCCCCTTGCGCGATTCCTCCTTGTTATGGAGTATGGACTTGTCACTTTTCAACTTTGTTGCTATATTAGGTATTCGAAGCCAAAGCACTCTTCTCTCCTTGTTCGGAGGTTCTGTCGCCCAAAAAAAGAGTCCACTTTGATTCTCACCGATGGCGGAGGGGGGGGGTTAATGCTGATCTAGCCCGTCCCCGCAGCCTGCTCATAGGCGCAGCTGCCCTGGCCGGCGGACTCTCCCGACCCTCTGTCCCAGCGCCTGGGTCCCGCCGTCAAGGCCCCGGCTCCCAAGGTACTCGCCCATGTGGCTTCTGAGTATCCTGCCAAAGGCGCAGCCGCCGCCCTGGCCACCTGACTCTCCGTACCCTCTGGCGCAGCGCCCGGGTCCCGCACTCAAGACCCCAGCTCCCAAGCTTACTCGCCCAGGTGGCTCCTTCTGGTATCCTGCTCAAAGGCGCAGGTGCCCTGGCCGGCTTCCTGACCCGCTCCGTCGCCACCGTGTAGAGGATTTGGAAGGTGCCCTGCACATCTGTGTGCACTCCTGTAGAGGATTAGGAGGTGGGGTGCACATCTGTGTGCACTCCTGTAGAGGATTAGCAACGTGGGGGTGCACATCTGTGTGCACTCCTGTACAGGATTAAGAAGGTGGGTGCGCATCTGAGTGCACTTCTGTAGAGGACTAGGAGGGTGGGGGTGCACATGTGTGTGCACTCCTGTAGAGGATTAGGAGGGCGGGGTGCACATGTGTGTGCACTCCTGTAGAGGATTAGGAGGGTGGGGTCCACATTTGAGTGGACTCCTGTAGAGGATTAGGAAGGTGCCCTACACATCCGTGTGTACTCCTGTAGAGGATTAGGAATTTGGGGGTGCACATCAGTGTGCACTCTGGTAGGGGATTAGGAAGGTGGAGTGCACATCTGATTGCACTCCTGTAGAGGATTAGGAAGGTGCCCTGCACATCTGTGTGCACTACTGTACAGGATTGGGAAGGTGGGGGTGCACATCTGTGTGCACTCCTGTACAGGATTAGGAAGGTGGGGTGCACATCTGAGTGCAGTCCTGTACAGGATTAGGAAGGTGCCATGCACATCTGTGTGCACTCCTGTAGAGGATTAGTAAGGTGCTGTGCACATCTGTGTGCACTCCTGTAGAGGATTAGGAGGTGGGGTGCACATCTGTGTGCACTCCTGTAGAGGATTAGGAAGGTGCCCTGCACATCTGTGTGCACTCCTGTAGAGGATTAGGAGGTGGGGTGCACATCTGTGTGCACTCCTGTAGAGGATTAGGAAGGTGCCCTGCACATCTGTGTGCACTCCTGTAGAGGATTAGGAAGGTGCCCTGCACATCTGTGTGCACTCCTGTAGAGGATTAGGAGGTGGGGTGCACATCTGTGTGCACTCCTGTAGAGGATTAGGAAGGTGCCCTGCACATCTGTGTGCACTCCTGTAGAGGATTAGGAGGTGGGGTGCACATCTGTGTGCACTCCTGAAGAGGATTAGGAGGTGGGGTGCACATCTATGTGCACTCCTGAAGAGGATTAGGAGGTGGGATGCACATCTGTGTGCACTCCTGAAGAGGATTAGGAGGTGGGGTGCACATCTGTGTGCACTCTTGAAGAGGATTAGGAGGTGGGGTGCACATCTGTGTGCACTCCTGTAGAGCCCTAAGAAGAACGTCAGATGCCTGCTCCATCACTCTCAGTTTTAGCTCCCTTGGAGCTAGGTCTGTCCCTGGACCTTCGCCCAGCCCTGGGCATCCTCCTGCCTCCACTCCCAAAGCACTGCAGTTCTAGTGGACACATGGCTATGCCTGGGTGGTCGAGTCTGAACTCAAGTCACCAAGCTTATGTAGCAAGTGCTCCTACCTACTGAGATGTTTCCCCAACCCCCCATTTTAATTTTAATGCATATCCATCTAATTGTTTGTTGAAACTCTTAAGAAAGGTTAAACCACATGTGTTCTAATTTGTATCTTTCTCACTTACCCCAAGCATTGGATGCCGGCTCTCTCTGTGAGTACCTGCAGATCTTATTCCCCATGCTTTGTTCCCTAAAAGTAACACTGACAATTGTTCGGTTCGCAGTGTGAGGACATAGAGTTATATCCAGCCCATGACAATATAGTAGTTATTTGTCAATTAAAAATAAAAAGTAAATACAAAGTATGCATGTGTCTTCATTGCTCTAAATGCTACACACGTGTAATTCTGTCCTACAAAATACAATGGTACCTATATATGAAAATGTCACAGTGAAATTCACTTCTTTGTATAATAAGCAAAAGCTTTATTTAAACATTTTGTTACCAGAGGCTAGACATATGGCTCCATGGTCAAGAGCACTGGCTGCTCTTCCACAGGACTTGAGTTCGATTCCCAGCACTTACCTTATAGCTAACAACTGTCCATAACTCCGGTTCTGAGGGGTCTGACCCCGATTTTGGCCTATGCAGGCATTGCACAACATGGGTTCTTTTAAATATATGAAAGTAAAGCACTCATACACATAGAAATTTTAATTTTTGAAGCAACACAAATTGGAGGGAACAACACAACAAAAGGACTGGGAAAAAGAACTGACTGATACAGTAGACTTCTCAAAACAATAAACCTCTGCATAGAAAAACTTTAAAAAGACTCAGAAAAAGATACAAGACATGTATGGCAGAATGCATGAACTCGGGTGGGGTGGGGGTAGGGGGCATGGAAAGGGAAATGAGTCTAAATTGGACTGAGAAATGATGTATGAAATGCACAAAACTTCAATAAAATATTAATATGGGCAGGTAGCATGTACATGGATTCCTGGCCTTGAAGAAACTAAGATGCAGGGAAAAAAGTGGAAAATGTCTGTTAACAACCTTGAGCTTATTCAATGACATAGTTTTAAAAATAATATAAAGGTATTATTGTCGTTGTTGTTGTTGTTGTTATTGTTGTATATGTGAATGTCAGCACACATGTGCCATGGTGCTTATGTGGAAATCAGAGTATAACCCTAAGGAGTTGGCTCACTCATTGTACTACGGGATGCATGCAGAAAGTGCTTTTATTTGCCAAGCTATGTTATGGATACCAGTGAACATACTTTCTTAAGAATAATATAGGTTGTATTCTGAATGTGTGTGAAAGGCCCATACACTAAAAATCTGATCCCTAGGGTGATGGTATTGGAAGGAGATAGGACATGTAAGAGGTGGGACCAAGTTGGAGTAAATTAGGTGATGAAGGACATTGCACACACCCGCACCTGACATCCCAGCAGAGAAAACTGCTCACCTCTGCAACTGATATCACTGCAGAGGACACTGCTCACCCCTGCACCTTACATCTCAGCACAGGACACTGCACACCACTGCACCTGACATCCCAGCACAGGACACTGCACACCCCTGCACCTAACATCCCAGCAAAGGACACTGCCCACACCTGCACCTGACATCCCAGCGCAGGACACTGCACACCCCTGCACCTGACATCCCAGCAGAGGACACTGCTCACCCCTGCACCTGACATCCCAGCAGAGGACACTGCTCACCTCTGCACCTGATATCTCAGCAGAGGACACTGCTCACATCTGCACCTGATATGCAGACAGAGGACTCTGCTCACCCTTGCACCTGACATCACTGCAGAGGAAACTACTCACCCCTGTCCCAGCAGAGGACACTGCTCACCCTGCACCTGACATCCCAGCAGAGGACACTGCTCACCCCCGCACCTGACATCCCAGCAGAGGAGACAGCTCACCACTGCACCTGACATCCCAGCACAGGACACTGCTCACCCCTGCACCTGACATCCCAGCAGAGGACACTGCTCACCCCTGCACCTGACATCCCAGCAGAGGACACTGCTCACCCCTGCACCTGACATCCCAGCAGAGGACACTGCTCACCCCTGCACCTGACATCCCAGCAGAGGACACTGCTCACCCCTGCACCTGACATCCCAGCAGAGGACACTGCTCACCCCTGCACCTGACATCCCAGCAGAGGACACTGCTCACCCCTGCACCTGACATCCCAGCAGAGGACACTGCTCACCCCTGCACCTGACATCCCAGCACAGGACACTGATCACCTCTGCACCTGACATCCCAGCAGAGGACACTGCTCACCTCTGCACCTGACATCCCAGCAGAGGACACTGCTCACCCCTGCACCTGACATCCCAGCAGAGGACACTGCTCACCACTGCACCTGACATCCCAGCACAGGACACTGCTCACCTCTGCACCAGACATCCCAGCACAGGACACTGCACACCCCTGCACCTGACATCCCAGCAGAGGACAATGCTCACCTCTGCACCTGACATCCAGGCAGAGGACACTGATCACCTCTGCACCTGAAATCACAGCACAGGACACTGCTCACCCCTGCACCTGACATCCCTGCAGAGGACACCGCGAACCCCTGCACCTGACATCCCAGCACAGGACATTGCTCACCTCTCCACCTGACATCCCAGTAGAGGACACTGCTCACCTCTGGACCTGACATCCCAGCGCAGGACACTGCTCAACACTGCGCCTGACATCCCAGCACAGGACACTGCTCATCCCTGCACCTGACATCCCAGCAGAGGACACTGCTCACCCCTGCACCTGACATCCCAGCAGAGGACACTGCTCACCCCTGCACCTGACATCCCAGCAGAGGACACTGCTCACCCCTGCACCTGACATCACAGCAGAGGACACTGCTCACCTCTGCACCAGACATCCCAGCAGAGGACACTGCTCACCTCGGCAGCTGACATCCCAGCAGAGGACTTTGCTCACCCTTGCACCTGACATCTCAGCAGAGGACACTGTTCACCCCTGCCCCTGACATCACTGCAGAGGACACTGCTCACCCCTGCACCTGAAATCCCAGCACAGGAAACAGATCACCTCTGCACCTGACATCCCAGCAGAGGACAATGCTCACCCCTGCACCAGACATCCCAGCACAGGACACATCAAATCTGCACCTGACATACCAGCAGAGGACACTGCTCACCTCTGCACCTGACATCCCAGCAGAGGACACTGCTCACCACTGCACCTGACATCCCAGCACATGACACAACTCCTCTGCACCGGACATCCCAGCAGAGGACACTGCACACCTCTGCACCTGACATCACAGCAGAGGACACTGCTCACCCCTGCACCTGAAAACCCAGCAGAGGACACAGCTAACCCCTGCACCTGACATCCCAGCACAGGACACTGCTCACCTCTGCACCTGACATCCCAGCAGAGGACACTGCTCTCCTCTGCACCTGACATCAAAGTGCAGGACACTGCTCAACATGGCACCTGACATCCCAGCACAGAACACTGCTCACCCCTGCACCTGACATCCCAGCACAGGACACTGCTCACCTCTGCACCTGACATCCCAGCAGAGGACACTGCTCACCCCTGCACCTGACATCCCAGCAGAGGACACTGCTCACCCCTGCACCTGACATCCCAGCAGAGGACACTGCTCACCCCTGCACCTGACATCCCAGCAGAGGACACTGCTCACCCCTGCACCTGACATCCCAGCAGAGGACACTGCTCACCCCTGCACCTGACATCCCAGCAGAGGACACTGCTCACCCCTGCACCTGACATCCCAGCACAGGACACTGCTCACCCCTGCACCTGACATCCCAGCACAGGACACTGCTCACCTCTGCACCTGACATCCCAGCAGAGGACACTGCTCACCCCTGCACCTGACATCCCAGCAGAGGACACTGCTCACCCCTGCACCTGACATCCCAGCAGAGGACACTGCTCACCCCTGCACCTGACATCCCAGCACAGGACACTGCTCACCCCTGCACCTGACATCCCAGCAGAGGACACTGCTCACCCCTGCACCTGACATCCCAGCAGAGGACACTGCTCACCCCTGCACCTGACATCCCAGCAGAGGACACTGCTCACCCCTGCACCTGACATCCCAGCAGAGGACACTGCTCACCCCTGCACCTGACATCCCAGCAGAGGACACTGCTCACCCCTGCACCTGACATCCCAGCAGAGGACACTGCTCACCCCTGCACCTGACATCCCAGCAGAGGACACTGCTCACCCCTGCACCTGACATCCCAGCAGAGGACACTGCTCACCCCTGCACCTGACATCCCAGCAGAGGACACTGCTCACCCCTGCACCTGACATCCCAGCAGAGGACACTGCTCACCTCTGCACCTGACATCCCAGCAGAGGACACTGCTCACCTCTGCACCTGACATCCCAGCAGAGGACACTGCTCACCCCTGCACCTGACATCCCAGCACAGGACACAGATCACCTCTGCACCTGACATCCCAGCAGAGGACACTGCTCACCCCTGCACCTGACATCCCAGCAGAGGACACTGCACCACCCTGCACCTGACAACCCAACAGAGGACACTGCTCACCCCTGCACCTGATATCTCAGCAGAGGACACTGCTAACCCAAGCACCTGACATCCCAGCACAGGACACTGCTCACCCCTGCACCTGACATCCCAGCAGAAGACAATGCTCACCCCTGCACCTGACATCCAAGCAGAGGACACTGTCCACCTCTGCACCTGACATCACTGCAGAGGACAATGCTGACCTCTGCAGCTGACTTCCCAGCACAGGACACTGCTCACCTATGCACCTGACATGCCAGCACAGGACACTGTTCACCCCTGCACCTGACATCCCAGCACAGGACAATGCTCCCCTCTGCACCTGACATCCCAGTACAGGACACTGCTCACCTCTGCACCTGACATTCCAGCAGAGGACACTGCACACCTCTGCACCTGACATCCCAGCAGAGGACAC
Source organism: Rhizomys pruinosus (assembly GCA_009823505.1). NCBI lineage: Eukaryota > Metazoa > Chordata > Mammalia > Rodentia > Spalacidae > Rhizomys > Rhizomys pruinosus. The sequence continues at coordinate 3,845,077 of VZQC01015082.1, forward strand.
TGCACACCCCTGCACCTGAGATCCCAGCAGAGGACAATGCTCACTCCTGCACCTGACATCCCAGCAGAGGACACTGCTCACCTCTGCACCTGACATCACTGCAGAGGACACTGCTCAACCCTGCAACTGACATGCCAGCAAAGGACACTGCTCACTTCTGCACCTGACATCCCAGCACAGGACACTGCTACCCTCTGCACCTGACATCCCAGCACAGGACACTGCTCAACTCTGCACCTGACATCCGAGCACAGGACACTGTTCACCCCTGCAGCTGACATCCCAGCACAGGACACAGACCCCCTCTGCACCTGACATACCAGCAGAGCACACTGCTCACCTCTGCACCAGACATCACAGCAGAGGACACTGCTCACCCCTGCACCTGACATCCCAGCAGAGGACACCACTAACCCCTGTACCTGACATTCCAGCACAGGACACTGCTCACCTCTGCAGCTGACATCCCAGCAGAGGACACTGCTCACCCCCGCACCTGACATCCCAGCGCAGGACACTGCTCACCCTGCACCTGACATCTCAGCAGAGGACACTGCTTACCCCAGCACCTGACATCCCAGCAGAGGACACTGCTTACACCTGCACCTGATATCCCAGCAGAGGACACTGCTCAACCCTGCACCTGACATCCCAGCACAGGACACAGACCACCTCTGCACCGGACATCCCAGCAGAGGACACTGCTCACCTCTGCACCTGACGTCACTGCAGAGGATATTGCTCCCCCCTGCACCTGACATCATAGCAAAGGACACTGCTCACCCCTGCACCTAACATCCCAGCACAGGACATTGCTCACCTCTGCACCTGAATTCCCAGCACAGGACACTGCTCAGCTGCTCACCACTGCACCTGACATCCCAGCACAGGACACTGCTCACCCCTGCAACTGACATCCCAGCACAAGACACTGCTCAACCCTGCAACTGACATCCCAGCAGAGGACACTGCTCACCTCTGCACCTGACATCCCAGCAGAGGACACTGCTCACCTCTGCACCTGACATCCCAGCAGAGGACACTGCTCACCTCTGCACCTGACATCCCAACAGAGTACACTGCACACTCCTGCACCTGAGATCCCAGCAAAGGACACTGTTCATCCCTGCACCAGACATCACTGCAGAGGACACTGCTCACCCCTGCACCTGACATCCCAGCACAGGACACAGATCACCTCTGCACCTGACATCCCAGCAGAGGAAACTGCTCACTCCTGCACCTGACATCCCAGCACAGGACACTGTTCACCTCTGCACCTGACATCCCAGCAGAGAACAATGCTCACCTCTGCACCTGACATCCCAGCAGAGAGCTCTGCTCACCCTTGCACCTGACATCCCAGCAGAGGACACCCCTAACCCCTGCACCTGACATCCACGTACAGGACACTGCTCACGTCTGCACCTGACATCCCAGTAGAGGACACTGCTCACCTCTGCACCTGACATCCCAGCAGAGGACACTCCTCACCACTGCACCTGACATCCCAGCACAGAACACTGCTCACCTCTGCATCTGTCATCCCAGCAGAGGACACTGCTCACCTCTGCACCTGACATCCCAGCAAAGGACACTGCACACCCCAGCAACTGAGATCCCAGCACAGGACACTGCTCACCTCTGCACCTGAAATCCCAGCGGAGGACACTGCTCACCTCTGCACCTGACATCACTGCAGAGGACACTGCTCACCCCTGCACCTGACATCCCAGCAAAGGACACTGCACACCCCTGCACCTGAGATCCCAGCAGAGAACAATGCTCACCTCTGCACCTGACATCCCAGCAGAGAACTCTGCTCACCCTTGCACCTGACATCCCAGCAGAGGACACCCCTAACCCCTGCACCTGACATCCAAGCACAGGACACTGCTCAAGTCTGCACCTGGCATCCCAGCAGAAGACACTGCTCACCTCTGCACCTGACATCCCAACAGAGGACACTGCTCACCACTGCACCTGACATCCCAGCACAGGACACTGCTCACCTCTTCACCTGACATCCCAACAGAGGACACTGCACACCCCTGCACCTGAGATCCCAGCACAGGACACTGCTCACCTCTGCACCTGAAATCCCAGTGGAGGACACTGCTCACCTAGGCACCTGACATCCCAGCAGAGGACAGTGCACACCTCTGCACCTGAGATCCCAGCAGAGGACAATGCTCACCACTGCATCTGACATTACAGCACAGGACACATCACCTCTGCACCTGACATCCCAGCAGAGGACACTGCTCACCTCTGCACCTGACATGACAGCAGAGGACACTGCTCACACCTGCACCTGACATCCCAGCAGAGGACACTGCTCACCTCTGCACCTGACATCACTGCAGAAGACACTGCTCAACCCTGCACCTGACATCCCAGCAGAGGAAACTGCACACCCCGGGACCTGAGATCCCAGCAGAGGACACTGCTCACCCCTGCACCTGACATCCCAGCACAGGACACCGCTCACCCCTGCACCTGACATCTCAGCACAGGACACTGCTCACCTCTGCACCTGACATCCCTGCACAGGACACTGCTCACCCCTGCACCTGACATCCCAGCGCAGGACACTGCTCAACCCTGCACCTGACATCCCAGCAGAGGACACTGCTCACCCCTGTACCGGACATCCCAGCAGAGGACACTGCACAACCCTGCACCTGACATCCCATCAGAGTACACTGCTCACCCCTGAACCTGATATCCCAGCAGAGGACACTGCTAACCTCAGCACCTGACATCCCAGCAGAGGACAATGCTCACCCCTGCACCTGACATCCAAGCAGAGGACACTGTTCACCTCTGCACCTGACATCACTGCAGAGGACACTGCTCACCCCTGCACCTGACATCACAGCAGAGGACACTGCTCACCTCTGCACCTGACATCCCAGCAGAGGACACTGCTCACCGCTGCACCTGACATCCCAGCAGAGGACACTGCTCACCTCTGCACCTGACATCCCAGCAGAGGACACTGCTCACCATTGCACCTGACATCCCAGCACAGGACACTGCTCACCACTGCACCTGATATCCCAGCACAGGACACTGCACACCCCTGCACCTGACATCCCAGAAGAGTACAATGCTCACCTCTGCACCTGACATTCAGGCAGAGGACACTGCTCACCTCTGCACCTGACGTACCAGCAGAGGACTTTGCACACCCCTGCACCTGAGATCCCAGCAGAGGACAATGCTCACCCGTGACCCTGACATCCCAGAAGAGGACACTGCTCACCTCTGCACCTGACATCACAGCAGAGGACACTGCTCAACCCTGAACGTGACATCCCAGGAAAGGACACTGCTCAACACTGCACCTGACATCCCAGCACAGCACACTGCTCCCCTCTGCACCTGACATCCCAGCACAGGACAATGATAAACTCTGAACCTGACATCCCAGCACAGGACACTGTTCACCCCTGTACCTGACATCCCAGCAGAGGACACTGATCAACACTGCACCTGACATCCCAGCAGAGGACACTGCTCACACCTGCACCTGACATCCGAGGAGAGGACACTGCTCACTTCTGCACCTGACATGACAGCAGAGGACACTGCTCAAACCTGCACATGACATCCCAGCAGAAGACACCACTAACCCCTGCACCTGACATCCCAGCAGAGGACACTGCTCACCTCTGCACATGACATCCCAGCAGAGGACACTGCTCACCTCTGCACCTGACATCCCAGAGCAGGATACTGATCATCACTGCATCTGATATCCCAGCAAAGGACACTGCTCAGCTCTGCACCTGACATCCCAGCAGAGAACACTGCTTACCCCTGCCCCTGACATCCCAGCAGAGGACACTGCACACCCCTGCACCTGACATCCCAGCAGAGGACTTTGCTCACCCTTGCACCTGACATCCCAGCAGAGGACACTGTTCATCCCTGCACCTGACATCACTGCAGAGGACACTGCTCACCCCTGCACCTGACATCACAGCACAGGAAAAAGATCACCTCTGTACCTGACATCCCAGCAGAGGACACTGCTCACCCTGCACCTGACATCCCAGAAGTGGACCCTGCTCACCCCCACACCTGATATCCCAGCACAGGACACTGCTCACCTCTGCACCTGACATCACTGCAGAGGACACTGCTCACCCCTGCACCTGACATCCCAGCAGAGGACAATGCTCACCCCTGCACCTGACATCCCAGCAGAGGACACTGCTCACCTCTGCACCTGACATCCCAGCAGAGGACACTGCTCACCTCTGCACCTGACATCACAGCAGAGGACACTGCTCACCCCTGCACCTGACATCCCAGCAGAGGACACTGCTCACCTCTGCACCTGACATCCCAGCAGAGGACATTGCTCACCGCTGCACCTGACATCCCAGCAGATTATTTTGCTCACCCTTGCACCTGACATCCCAGCAGAGGACACTGTTCATCCCTGCACCTGACATCACTGCAGAGGACACTGCTCACCCCTGCACCTGACATGCCAGCACAGGACACTGCTCACCTCTGCACCTGACATCCCAGCACAGGACACTGCTCACCCATGTAACTGACATCCCAGCAGAGGACACTCATCACCTCTGCACCTGACATCCCAGCAGAGGACACTGCTCACCTCTGCACCTGACATCCCAGCAGAGGACACTGCTCACCTCTGCACCTGACATCCCAGCACAGGACACTGCTCACCCCTGCACCTGACATCCCAGCAGAGGACACTGCTCACCCCTGCACCTGACATCCCAGCAGAGGACACTGCTCACCCCTGCACCTGACATCCCAGCAGAGGACACTGCTCACCTCTGCACCTGACATCCCTGCAGAGGACACTGCTCACCCCTGCACCTGACATCCCAGCAGAGGACACTGCTCACCCCTGCACCTGACATCCCAGCAGAGGACACTGCTCACCCCTGCACCTGACATCCCAGCAGAGGACACTGCTCACCCCTGCACCTGACATCCCAGCAGAGGACAATGCTCACCTCTGCACCTGACATCCCAGCACAGTACACTGCTCACCCCTGCACCTGACATCCCAGCACAGGACACTGCTCACCTCTGTACCTGTCATCCCAGCCCAGGACACTGCTCACCCCTGCACCTGACATCCCAGCACATGACACTGCTCACCTCTGCACCTGACATCCCAGCAGAGCACACTTCTCACCTTTGCACCTGACATCACAGAAGAGGACACTGCTCACCCCTGCACCTGACATCTCATCAGAGGACACCGGTCACCCCTGCACCTGACATCCCAGCAGAGAACACTGCTCACCCTGCACCTGACATCTCAGCAAAGGACACTCCTCACCAGTGCACCTGACATCCCAGCAGAGGACACTGCTCACCTCTGCACTTCACATCCCAGCAGAGGACACTGCTCACCTCTGCACCTGACATCCCAGAAGAGGACCCTGCTGACCCCTGCACCTGACATCCCAGCAGAGGACACTGCTCACCCCTGTACCTGACACCACTGCAGAGGACACTGCTCACCCCTGTACCTGACATCCCAGCAGAGGACACTGCTCACCCTGCACCTGACATCCCACCAGAGGACACTGCTCCCTCTGCTCCTGACATCACTGCAGAGGACCCTGCTCACCCCTGAACGTGACATCCCAGCACAGGACACTCCTCACCCCTGCACCTGACATCACTGCAGAGGACACTGCTCACCCCTGCACCTGACATCCCAGCAGACGACACTGCTCACCTCTGCACCTGACATCCCAGCAGAGGACACTGCTCGCCCCTGCACCTGACATCCCAGCAGAGGACACTGCTCGCCCTGCACCTGACATCCCAGCAGAGGACTCTGCTCGCCCCTGCACCTGACATCCCAGCACAGGACACTGCTCACCCCTTCCTCTGTCTCTCCAGCAGAGGTCTAAGCAAAGGTTCCACTCTTCATTTCCTAGAACTTTTTCTTTGTTGTGTGTATGAATGTACTGTCTGCATGTAGATTTGTGCACCCATGTAGAGCGATGCCGCGGAGGTCAGAAGAGGGCGTCGGATTCCCCTGGAACTGGAGTTCTCCTGGAACTGGAGTTACAGACGGTTCTCAGCTGCCATGTGGGCGCTGGGGATCGAACCCGGGTCCTCTGCAAGAGCAGTCGGTGCTCTTAACCGCTAGGCTATCTCTCCTGCCCGGCCTAGAACTTTTAAAACTATAACCCAATCCAGACATTTTTATCTTTATTTATTGTTTCAGGCATTTCATTAAAGAGATGGAGAGCTGACTAACACAGAGGGCTTTCTAAATCAACACAGCCTCATTCATTTTATATCCTCATAATGGTCCATTTGTTCCTATTTACTTAACGAACCCTGTTAAAGAATATTTGGATTGTCTGCAATGGTTTTTCAGTATATTATACACATACATATATACACACACATGTAGACTTAAAAATGTTCCTATGAGCTGGGCATGGTGGCGCATGCCTTTAATCCTAGCACTTGGAAGGCAGAGGCCGGCGGATCTTTGTGAGTTCAAGGCCAGCCGGATCTACAGAGTGAGTTCCAGGACAGCTGGGGCTACAGGGAGACCCTGTCTCGAAAACACCAAAAAAAAAAAGTTTTATGAATAATCTTATATGTACATTCTTTGCACATATCTGTAGGACAGATTCCTAGAATTGGAATTGGCAGGGATATGCATTTGTAATAATTATCAAACTGATTTTCCTAAAGTTTATCTTATTTCTTTCCACCATGACAGTTTTTAATATTTAAACTTTTTATTTTATATGTATGAGTGTTTTGCCTACATATATGTATGTGTGTGTGCGTGTGTGTGTGTGTGTGTGTGTGTGTGTGTGCATGCTAGATGTGTACAATGTCTGCAGAGGCCAGAAGAGGGGGTTGGATCCCCTGGAGCAGGAGTTACAGATAGTTGCTAACCATCATGTGGGTTCTGGGAACTGAGCCTGGGTCCTCTGCAAGAGCAGCCAGTGTTCTTTACCACTAAGCCATCTCCCCAACCCCAACCATGGAAGTTTTTAAAAGGTGTACCCTAACTTCACACCATATAAAAATCGACTTGAGGGGGCTGGAGAGGGCACTGGCTGTCCTCCCCTCACACTCAGGGCTCCCACAGGCTAAGCAAGTACCCTACCAACTGAGCCCCAACCCCAAACAAATAGAATTTAAGGAAGAAAAAGTGTTCAACCTCCCAGGAATGAGTGACAGTTTAAATTACTCCACACTTCCATATTTCTCCCATTGGAAAGGCAAATATTAAGAAGATGTTTTATGTGACTGGAGGGATGACTCAGTGGTTAAGAGCACTTGTTGGTCTTGCAGAGGACTGGAATTCAGTTCCCAGCACCACATCAAAAGGTTCACAATTGCTTGTAATTCCACCTGTCCAGGCCTTGCTTTTGCTTTCATGCCTTTTTTTTTGCATGAATTGAATTAGGGTTCGACTGCATTAAATTATGGGTGCTTTCATGAGCGTGGATGGGGGTTATTTACTTGAGCAAAAANCTGCACCTGACATCCCAGCAGAGGACACTGCTCACCCCTGCACCTGACATCCCAGCAGAGGACACTGCTCACCTCTGCACCTGACATCCCAGCAGAGGACACTGCTCACCTCTGCACCTCACATCCCAGCAGAGGACACTGCTCACCTCTGCACCTGACATCCCAGAAGAGGACCCTGCTGACCCCTGCACCTGACATCCCAGCAGAGGACACTGCTCACCCCTGTACCTGACACCACTGCAGAGGACACTGCTCACCCCTGTACCTGACATCCCAGCAGAGGACACTGCTCACCCTGCACCTGACATCCCACCAGAGGACACTGCTCCCTCTGCTCCTGACATCACTGCAGAGGACCCTGCTCACCCCTGAACGTGACATCCCAGCACAGGACACTCCTCACCCCTGCACCTGACATCACTGCAGAGGACACTGCTCACCCCTGCACCTGACATCCCAGCAGACGACACTGCTCACCTCTGCACCTGACATCCCAGCAGAGGACACTGCTCGCCCCTGCACCTGACATCCCAGCAGAGGACACTGCTCGCCCTGCACCTGACATCCCAGCAGAGGACTCTGCTCGCCCCTGCACCTGACATCCCAGCACAGGACACTGCTCACCCCTTCCTCTGTCTCTCCAGCAGAGGTCTAAGCAAAGGTTCCACTCTTCATTTCCTAGAACTTTTTCTTTGTTGTGTGTATGAATGTACTGTCTGCATGTAGATTTGTGCACCCATGTAGAGCGATGCCGCGGAGGTCAGAAGAGGGCGTCGGATTCCCCTGGAACTGGAGTTCTCCTGGAACTGGAGTTACAGACGGTTCTCAGCTGCCATGTGGGCGCTGGGGATCGAACCCGGGTCCTCTGCAAGAGCAGTCGGTGCTCTTAACCGCTAGGCTATCTCTCCTGCCCGGCCTAGAACTTTTAAAACTATAACCCAATCCAGACATTTTTATCTTTATTTATTGTTTCAGGCATTTCATTAAAGAGATGGAGAGCTGACTAACACAGAGGGCTTTCTAAATCAACACAGCCTCATTCATTTTATATCCTCATAATGGTCCATTTGTTCCTATTTACTTAACGAACCCTGTTAAAGAATATTTGGATTGTCTGCAATGGTTTTTCAGTATATTATACACATACATATATACACACACATGTAGACTTAAAAATGTTCCTATGAGCTGGGCATGGTGGCGCATGCCTTTAATCCTAGCACTTGGAAGGCAGAGGCCGGCGGATCTTTGTGAGTTCAAGGCCAGCCGGATCTACAGAGTGAGTTCCAGGACAGCTGGGGCTACAGGGAGACCCTGTCTCGAAAACACCAAAAAAAAAAAGTTTTTATGAATAATCTTATATGTACATTCTTTGCACATATCTGTAGGACAGATTCCTAGAATTGGAATTGGCAGGGATATGCATTTGTAATAATTATCAAACTGATTTTCCTAAAGTTTATCTTATTTCTTTCCACCATGACAGTTTTTAATATTTAAACTTTTTATTTTATATGTATGAGTGTTTTGCCTACATATATGTATGTGTGTGTGCGTGTGTGTGTGTGTGTGTGTGTGTGTGTGCATGCTAGATGTGTACAATGTCTGCAGAGGCCAGAAGAGGGGGTTGGATCCCCTGGAGCAGGAGTTACAGATAGTTGCTAACCATCATGTGGGTTCTGGGAACTGAGCCTGGGTCCTCTGCAAGAGCAGCCAGTGTTCTTTACCACTAAGCCATCTCCCCAACCCCAACCATGGAAGTTTTTAAAAGGTGTACCCTAACTTCACACCATATAAAAATCGACTTGAGGGGGCTGGAGAGGGCACTGGCTGTCCTCCCCTCACACTCAGGGCTCCAACAGGCTAAGCAAGTACCCTACCAACTGAGCCCCAACCCCAAACAAATAGAATTTAAGGAAGAAAAAGTGTTCAACCTCCCAGGAATGAGTGACAGTTTAAATTACTCCACACTTCCATATTTCTCCCATTGGAAAGGCAAATATTAAGAAGATGTTTTATGTGACTGGAGGGATGACTCAGTGGTTAAGAGCACTTGTTGGTCTTGCAGAGGACTGGAATTCAGTTCCCAGCACCACATCAAAAGGTTCACAATTGCTTGTAATTCCACCTGTCCAGGCCTTGCTTTTGCTTTCATGCCTTTTTTTTTGCATGAATTGAATTAGGGTTCGACTGCATTAAATTATGGGTGCTTTCATGAGCGTGGATGGGGGTTATTTACTTGAGCAAAAAGAAGCCATGACATGAGCTCAACTGCTATTTGTTCCCTTCGCTACCCTGCTGCTTGGCTATTTGTATCATAATCCATCTTTTTCGACAATCATATATATATATAAATA
>VZQC01015082.1:3855061-3873783 GCA_009823505.1 Rhizomys pruinosus
TATATATATAAATCTTTAAGAAACTTCAGAAAATGTGATTTAAAAAATTTAAAACAGCACGTAGGGCCAAGGTGAAGCTGCATCCCCCTTCCTGCACTCCCTGACGTGCCACACTTGCCTCTTTTTGAGTCTTTTCTCCTTCCTGCCTTAATCTCTACTCTATGCCTCAAGGGATGTCAATAAACGGGTAATAATTCCCTTAAACTCTGTGAAATTAATTTCTTTTCAACTATCGAATTGGCACTTCAAAAAAATCCTAGATGCCTTAATAATTAAAAAGAAACCTTAAAAGTTTCTTCTCTGAAGGTTCATGGCTATAAAAGTAATAAATGAAGCGCTCAAAATGCTGTGCTGTAGGTTGGGTTAATAATCCCATCTAAACAGAGCCAGCAGTTCTTGGCCACCCATCAGCAAATGTACTACCATAGCGCCCCCTGCTGACCAAAGGCAACAAACACGTTTAAGTAGATACTGTTTGTCTACTCTTTAGATTAGCAGGACTTCTATTTATTCCTTCCTGTTCTCAAACTCTCAGCGATTTCTCTCACCAGATAGGCTTGCCTTCTACTTCTCAGGAAAGAGGAAGTTTCCAAGATATCCTTTCTTTCTTACATTCACTTTTTTTACAATTTCATACATATATTATGAACTTTGATCATTATTTTCTCTTATCCCTGCTCACCAAACCTCTTCCTCAGAAGTTTCCCCCTTCCTTAAGATTTGTTTTATTTTATAATTTGCGTGTGGGGTACTCCATGTGAGTATAGCTTTCTGCAATAGCCAGAGGACTGCACTGGATCCTCTGGACCTGGAGCTCCAGGACGTTGTGAGCTACGGGACGTGGGTGCTGGGAACCACACCGGTCCTTTTCAAGAACAAGTGCTCACAACCACTGAGTCACCTGTCCAGGCCTTGCTTCTGCTTTCATGCCTTTTTTTTTTTTTGCATGAATTGAATTAGGGTTTGACTGCTTTAAATTATGGGTGCTTTTATGAGCGTGGACGGGGGTTATTTACTTGAGCAAAAAAGAAGCCATGACATGAGCTCAACTGCTATTTGTTCCCTTCGCTACCCTGCTGCTTGGCTATTTGTATCATAATCCATCTTTTTCAATAATTTTAGCTCTGCTTACCTTTCCCTGCCCCGCTGATGGCAGGTGTGGCTGTGTCTGGCTTTAACTAATGAAATACGTGCAGCAGTGACTTAGGCCACTTCCAGGCAGAGAGCTGGAGAGCTCTGGCACAGTCCTCTCAAACTCTCCTTTCCCTCCACCAGTACTGATGGCATCCATGGTATCCGGTGCTTCCTCAGCCTGGCTCAGAACAGAGCTGCTAGCTGCCAAGAGGAACGCAGTGCCTAGGAGAAAGAAGCTGAGGTATTACTGTGGTTTCAAGGGCTCTTGGTTATCACAGTCTGACTTTGCCTACGCTGAGGATGCAATTATTTCACAATTTGCCATTGCAACACAGTGTCCTATTATTCCCTGTATTAGTTACTTCATGAACTACCTGAACAAATCAGCACGAGGAAGGAAGGGATTAATTGACCTCGCAGTTAGAGGTACATCCAGCATGGTGGGAAGGGAGGGCAGCAGAGAATGAGGCCGCAGATCACACTGCATCCAGTCAGGAAGCAGAGGGATAAACACTGATGCTCAGATCACTTTTTCCTTTTTATTCAGTCCAAAATCCTGGCTCAGGGGGTGCTACCCACATTCAGGGTGGCTCTTCACATCTCAGTTAGCCTGATCTACATGATCCCTCCAGGTCCTGTCAGTTTGACACAGCTGCCATCATACTCTAACACTTCTCTCTTTCTCTTTCTTTCTTTCTTTCTTTCTTTTCTTTCTTTCTTTTTTTTCTTTTTTCTTTCTTTCTTTCTTTCATTCATTCTTCGTTCCTTCCTTCCTTTCTTTCTTTTTTCTTTCTTTCTTTTTAGTCTTTTTGCAACAGGGTCTCCCTGTCAGCCCAGCTGTCGCAGAACTTGCTAGGTACACCAGGCTGGCCTTGAACTCATAGAGATGCCCCTGCCTCTGCCTCCCTGGTGTTGGATTAAAGGTGTGCACCACCATGCCCAGCTCTAACACTTTCTTAATCCAGTTCTAAACTGAACCACTTGTTCCCCCAAACACCCAGAGACTCCCCACAACTACAGTTGTTTGCTTTCCATTTCTCACCAACATCTCTCAGAATCCTACTTCATCCAGCAAGTCCATCTCAATGTCACTTTCCATGTAAAGCCTTTCTCGTCCACTGATTTGCTGAGAGTGCCCTCTTCCTTTCAACACTCCACAAAGGCAACTGGTGCACCTTGTTCCTTTTCACTGTTTTAATCTACATTTTTTTTGGTCTTTTTGAGGCAGGCTCTCCCTGTAGCCCCAGCTGTCCTGGAACTCACTCTGGTAGGCCAGGCTGGCCTTGAACTCACAAAGATCCGCCTGCCTCTGCCTCCCAAGTGCTATTTTTCTACAACATGCTCCCCTCAAAAATCAAAAATCCCCTGAGACTGAATTCTAAACCATTCATCAATGTATTCCCAGAAACTTCTGGAATAGTTGGCATCCCAACAAAGACTTGTTGAATTCAATTAGTGCTCTAAACTACAGAGCTGCTGTTGTTTATAAAAACATGTTGTTTATAAAGCACGGTGCTTATGAAGGGGGATTATAAAGTGTTAGGCTCATACTGAGGGGAGACCCCAGCATGTTGTTTATAAAGCACCATGCTTATGAAGGGGGATTGTAAAGTGTTAGCTTCATACTGAGGGGAGACCTCAGCACAAAAGTATTCAGGACTCCAATAAAAATAACCCGGGTTTTATTTCAGGGTGCAGGACTGCTGTCTGACTCAGGAGCAGGACGGCCAGCAACCACATGGTGCTTTGGCAGACTTTCTAAGTGGTAAATAAGGAAGTAGGCGATAGAGTGCATATGATTTAGGGAAGTATGCAATTGGCCATGGGCGCTTTGTGGTTGGTATCAGGTTGAACAGCTTGAGAAAACAGGATGTTTCTCACCGCTGGCCAAAGGTATTATAGCAACCTTTTCCCTGAGTGTAGGATGGTGGTTAGGAGTGACCACTTCTCAGGATTTTCAGTTCCAAGTTGAGTCTGATCTTACATAAAGAACTTTAACATACTCACCAAGGAAGCAGATTGAGATGTGGATAGCATTATTTACAATACCAAAGATTCCTACTAAATTAAATATAGCTCAGGGCTTGATATCTTCTCTCTCTCTCTCTCTCTCTCTCTCTCTCTCTCTCTCTCTCTCTCTTTCTCTCTCTGTCTGTCTGTCTCTCTCTCTCCTTTCCCCACATGTGCCTGTGAGATCATCTGCAAAAAAATAACCACATCTTCACCTTTGCCTCCTTCTTTCTCTTGATTACTCTAATCCTGTAAAAGCTTTCGATTTGGGGGGCTGGGGAGATGGCTCAGCAGTTAAGAGTGCCAACTGCTCTTGCAGAAGACCCGGGTTTGATTCCCAGCACCCACATGGCAGTTAAGAACTGTCTTTCATTCCAGTTCCCGAGGCATCCAACACCCTCTTCTGACCTCAGCAGCATTGCACGACATGGGTGCACAAACCTACATGCAGACAGTACATTCATACACATAAAAATAAATAAAATTTGGGGCTGGAGGGATGGCCGAGGGGTTAAGAGCATGGTCGGTTAAGAACACTGACCACTTTTGCAGAGGAGCTGGGTTCGATCCCCAGCACCCACATGGCGGCTGAGAACTGGCTATAACTCCAATTCCAGGAGAACTCCAGTTCCAGGGGAATCCGAGACCCTCTTCTGACCTCCGCAGCATTGCACGACATGGGTGCACAGACCTACATGCAGACAGTACATTCATACACATACAAAAATAAATAATAAAAATAAAATAAAATAAAATAATAAACAAAATTTAAAATAAATAAATACATAAAATTTTAAAAATATTTTTTAAAAAGCTTTTGATTTTGGCCAGGCATGGTGGCACACCTTTAATCCCAGCATTCAGGAGGCAGAGGCAGGTGGATCTCTGTGAGTTAAAGGCCAGCCTGGTCTACATAGTGAGTTCCAGGACAGCTGGGGCTACAGAGAGACTCTGTCTCAAAAAGACAAAAAAAGAAAGTTTTTTACATTATTTATCTTTGAGGGTACACTTGTAGAGGTTAGAGGACAACCCCGGGAGTGGGTTCTCTCCTTAGACCTTGTGGGTCTTGGAGATCAAACTCCAGTGGTCGGGCACAACAGCAAGTGCTTTTACTTATGGTACCAACTCACTGGCTCATCAGCCCAAAGTTAATTTGTGCCAACTGGAAGCCTAGAACAGAGGCTCATACTGCATAAAGTAGGAATACTACTACCAGCTTCTTTCCTGATATTGAGTTTTTCTTTTAACTAGCCAACCACTTCTTTTTAACTAGAAAACAAAGTAGCAAGTTACTGCATGCCATTTTCACCTCCTTCATCTTGGTGGATTCTCTTGCCCATCTCCTCACTCCCACCAAAAGAAATTAATTTTATCACATGCATCCTAAGCTATCACTGTGGCAGTCTATAAGCTAAGGACAATGGAATAATAATTTTTTGTTTGTGACCTAATTATCAAATGCATATTTTTATATGTAGGAAAAGGTAGTTCTCCACTTATGCTTTGAATTCAACTAAATGTAAATCCAGTTTGCAAACAAATACCAAATCCCAGCAGCACAGTGCTGCCCTGCAAGCCTCGGAGCAAATGGAGCTTTTTCTCATTGACCAGCACCCTGCTTGCTTTTACTCCCTCCAGCTTCTACCAACTCAACGCTCTCGGAGACGTTTGGGCCATAATTGGAAGCTGCTTCAGGTTTTTCGGAATCTATTTGTGAAGGATGGGAGATGTTATGTTTGAACTGCTCATTAGTATTATGCTGTGTAGTGTTTTACTGCAAACTGAAGACGCTTTGTTCATATTAGGGACAGAAAGTTGCTTGCAGAGCACTTCAAGCCTGCATGTGTGCAGAGAAAATGGATTGTCTATTCAGATTCCTCATTATCCCATGAGGAGAAACATTCCTTCTGTCAAAATTTCAAAGTGACATACAAAAAGCCAAGAAAGCTTTCCGACCTTTTGTCAGTCACTATGTCAGCATTTTTTCTAAGTGATATTCTGTGGAACAGAAACATCTCTGTGCATGGATATACAGCAAAAGCAAAGGCTCTCGAGGAAGCGAATTTGAAGAAAACTAAATTAGGCTCTGTGTTGGTTTGTCTTCTTTTGCTGTGATGAAAAAAAAAAAAACCTGATGAAAGCAACTTAAGGGAGAAAGGGTTTATTTTGGCTCACACTTCCAGAGAAATGGAGTCCATCATGGCAGGGAAGACTTAGCACCAGGCAGGGAAGAATGGCATTGGGCAGGGAAGATATGACACTGGGCAAGGAAGACATGGCACTGGGCAGGGAAGACTTGGCACCAAGCAGGGAAGACATGGCACTGTGCAGGGAAGACCTGGCACTATGCAGGGAAGACATGGCACTGTGCAGGGAAGACTTGGCACCGGGCAGAAAAGACATGGCACTGGGCAGGGAAGACTTGGCACTGTGCAGGGAAGACTTGGCACTGTGCAGGGAAGACATGGCACTGTGCAGGGAAGACATGGCACTGTGCAGGGAAGACTTGGAACTGTGCAGGGAAGACTTGGCACCAGGCAGGAAAGACATGGCACTGTGCAGGGAAGACATGGCACTGGGCAGGGAAGACATGGCACTGGGCAGGGAAGACATGGCACTATGAGGGAAGACATGGCACTGTACAGGGAAGACATGTCACTGGGCAGGGAAGACAAGGCACCGTACAAGGAAGACATGGCACTGTACAGGGAAGAAATGCACTATGAGGGAAGACATTGCACTGTGCAGGAAAGACATGGCACTGTGCAGGGAAGACATGGCACTGTGCAGGGAAGACATGGCACTATGAGGGAAGACGTGGCACTGTACAGGGAAGACATGGCACTATGAGGGAAGACGTGGCACTGTACAGGGAAGACACGTCACTGGGCAGGGAAGACAAGGCACTGTACAAGGAAGACATGGCACTGTACAGGGAAGAAATGCACTATGAGGGAAGACATGGCACTGTGCAGGGAAGACATGGCACTATGAGGGAAGGCAGGAGCAAGAGCCTGACTGATCACCTCGTACCCACACTCATGTAACAGAATGAGCCTGAACTGGAGCTGGGCTATGAAACCTCAAGGTGCATGCCCATAGCCCCTGTTCCTCCAGCAGGGCTCCACCTCTTAAAGATTCCAGAATTTTCTCATACAGCATCAGTACCAAATTGCATACAGACCCACATCAAGAAGATGAATCCAACTTGTCAATCATGACCAAGTTGGATTCATAAGAGATATGCAGGGATGGTTCAATATATGAAAATCAATATCATCAAGCATATAAATGGACTGAAAGACAAAAACCACATGATCATCTCAATTGATGTGGAAAAAGCCTTTGACAAAATCCAGCATCCCTTCATGCTTAAAGTCCTAGAGGGAATTGGATTGAAGGGATCATTCCTCATTATAATTAAAGCCATATCCAGGAAACCCACAGCCAATATCATCCTAAATGGGGAAATGACAGAAGCATTCCCTTTAAAGGTAGGAGCTTGGCAAGACTGCCCCTGTCACCACTCCTTTTCAATATAGTGCTTGAAACACTTGCTAGGGCAATAAGGCAAGAAAAGGAAATTAAAGGAGTTCTAATTGGAAAAGAGGAAGTCAAACTGTCCCTTTTTGCTGATGATATGATTGTTTACCTGAGGGATGCTGAAAACTCCACCAGAAAACTCCTAGAAATGATTAAGAGCTTCAGGAATGTCACAGGAAACAAAATTAACCTAGAAAAATCATTAGCCTTTCTTTACACTAACCACAAGCAACTGAAGAAGGAATACAAGGAAACCTTCCCACTCAAAATAGCCTCAAAAACAATAAAATACCTAGGAACAAACCGAAGCAAAGACACCAAAGATCTATATGACAAAAATTTTAAACCCCTGAAGAAGTAAATTGAAGAAGATAGCAGAAGATGGTAAAACCTCCAATGCTCATGGATTGGGAAAATTAATATAGTAAAAATGTCCATTCTACCCAAACTCTTATATAGATTGAATGTAACCCCAATTAAAATCCCCAAGAGTTTCTTCACAGGCTTGAAAAAAAGTCCTTAATTTCATTTGGAAAAACAAAAGACCCTAAATAGCCAAAACAACCCTGAGTGAAAAGATCAATACAGGGGGGAATCTCTATACCAGACTTCAAACTATACTACAGGGCTATAGTCATAAAAACAGCTTGGTACTGGCACAAAAACAGACCTGTTGACCAATGGAATAAAATTGAAGATCCAAACCTGAGCACATACAATTTCAGCCACCTCAATATTCAACAAAGGGGCCAAGAACACAATGGAGGAAGACAGCACTTCAGGCAGGTGGTGTCGGCAAAACTGGATCGCCACTGTAAAAGAAAAATTAAACCCTACTCTCGCCCTGCAAAAGTCAATTCGAGATGGATCAAAGGCCTCAACGCTGAAAACCCAATCTCTGGAAGATATTGAAGAAAAACTTGGCAGCAGACTACAAGACTAAGATAGGAAAAGACTTCTAATCAACCGCAGCTGAGCAAGAATTAAGGTCAATAGACAAATGGGCCCTCCATTAAACTCAAAAGCTTCTGTACATCAAGAAACAGTCGGGCTGGAGAGATGCCTAACGCGGTTGAGCGACGAGTGCTCTACAGAGGACCGAGTTCGATCCCAGCACCCACATGGCGGCCCAGAACCGTCTGAAACTCCATTCCAGGAAGAACTCAGTTCAGGGGAATGCAGACCCTTCTGACCTCCGTGGCATTGTACAACACGGATGCACAGACTTGCATGCAGACGGTACATATTCATCTACACATACAGAAATAATAAAATTAAAAAAAAAAGAAAGAACAGTCAAGGAAGTAAGAGAAAATCCACAGAGTGGGAGGAAACCTTCACCACAGATTACATCTGACAAAGCATTGATTTCCAGAATATATCTACTCAAAAAACAAAGAAGAAAGAAAACAAATGAATCACTCAAAACTGGAGCAAAGAAGCTGAACAGAGACTTCCAGTGAGGAATTAAGGATGAATGAGAAACATCTAAAAAGTGTCAATGTCACTAACAATTAGGGAAATGCAAATGAAAAGACATCGTCTCACTCCGATAAGACTCGGCTAGGTTCAAAAAAAATGATACAAGTGCTAGAGAGGTTGGGGAAAGGGGAAACTACTCATCCATTGCTGTGGGAAATGTAAACTTGTACACGCCACTATGGAAAGAGCATGGAAACCTAGCAAGACTCAAAATGAGCTTGCCATTTGACCCAGTCATACCACTCGATATATACACACATTAAGATATATAAAATATATAAATATATATATAATATACTATATATATATATATATACCTTTTTTTTTTTTTTTTTTTTTTTTTTTTCTTTTTTGTTGTTCTTTTCACAATAGTGAATATCTGGAACCAACCCAAATACCCCTCAACTGACAAGTGGATAGATAAAATGTGGTACATCTACACAATGGAGTTCTATGCAGCAGTAAAAAAGACAACATCATGAACTTTGCAGGTAAATGGATGGAACTAGAAGATATTATGTTTAGTGAAGTAACACAGTCCCAGAAAAACAAACGAGGAATGGTATCCCTCATCTGTGGATGCTAGTACCAATAACCCAGTTATATTTCTCGTGGGGAGTGATGCATATTGGAAAGAACAACAACAACACCAACAACAGAAAAGACTGCATCAAAGAACTGAAACGGTGAATCTGGTGGGGTGGGAGAGTTGGGAGGGGGACACGGGTCTATATTTGATTAATATATATTTAATTGATGTGAGTTTAACAGGCATCCAAATTTGCCCAAACTTTGTCTACATATTGTATGGTATTTTAGGACTTAATAAAAGTAAAAATGTCTATGTTAAACAACATTAGTTAAAAGGTTTTAATTAAAAAGGCAATACATTTAAGCTAATTGGAAATATTAATTGTCCACATTTGTTTTACTTACAATTTGTATAACAATGACTTTGGGATTAATGTATACAAATGTTCTCTATAATTTCTGTGTTATACTGTATCATCTTGCAACATTCTCTTTTACCTGTAGAATAATTTAACTTAAGGAATTAAGTTTGCTCCCCAAATTAACAACATACAGTCAATGATAAGCAGCTTAGGTAAATTTTTTTTAATTTTATTTATTTTTTATTTATTTTTTTTAATGTGTATGAATGTACTGTCTGCATGTAGGTTTGTGCACCCGTGTCGTGCAATGCCACGGAGGTCAGAAGAGGGCCTCATCGGAATCCCCTGGAACTGGAATTCAAGATGGTTCTCAGCCACCATGTGGGTGCTGGGGATTGAACCCGGGTCCTCTGCAAGAGCAGTTGGTGCTCTTAACCACTAGGCCATCTCTCCAGTCCTTGATTCCTTGATTCCTTGCCTATAGGTATGTGTACTACAACTGCCTTTTTGAGATTCATGGGTCAAAAAATAAAAACCTAAAATAAAAAAGGGGGGGATACAGTTATATATTAAACATTTTGTCAAATTTTTCAATTTAAATCTTAAAACTAACTATGGGAAAAGATTTGCATGTTCCCACAGGGCAAAACGTCACCAACTTAATGGCTGAGAAAGAAAAGATACAGCTCTGCATTGTGCAGGATGTACCAAGAAATACCAGCAGAGAAGTTGGCCCATCTAAACATTAAAAGGAAGAAAAGCCTCAGCCTGCTATAGGCATCAGAAACATCTCTGTGGATCATATTTGTAACAACTGTTTATAATGAGTCCTAATGAACTTTACCTTCCAGGTTCCACAAAGTTTTAATATGAGAGAATTACTTACCTCATTTTCATAGAACAAAGAAAAACATGATGGTGATGAAGTCATTCC
This sequence comes from Rhizomys pruinosus, assembly GCA_009823505.1. Classification (NCBI taxonomy): domain Eukaryota; kingdom Metazoa; phylum Chordata; class Mammalia; order Rodentia; family Spalacidae; genus Rhizomys; species Rhizomys pruinosus. The sequence continues at coordinate 3,865,058 of VZQC01015082.1, forward strand.
CTAACTGTAAATTAGAGCCAACTATTATAGAGGTAATCTCTTATAAAACTGGTATAACTGCTTTCTTTAAGTGACTAATAGACATAGGAACTGTGAAAGGATTATTCTCTATTCAGAGCCAAATATAATACTAAAGTCTTTTTAAGCTGTGCAATTAAGTGAAATATATCAATGCAGGAGAGCTCTGATATCAGCAATGGATTATTCTGCCAAGGAATGTTGGCCAGGGGATCCAAGGCCCCCCAAAAGGTAAAGGCTTCTTGCTTGCAAACTGGGATACCTGCAAGAAGAGAGGCGGTAAGGCCCTGCTACCAAAGACCTGGTGTAAGCATGGGAAAGATGTATTGAGACCACACTTGCAACTGTATAGTTGGTCTCTAGAATGCCAGAGAGTGTTACCAAAGGCCACTAAATCAACAAAGCAAATATCAGTCTCCTTGAGTCAAGCAAGACTCCTCCATCAGCATCAGCTACACCTTACCTGCCTGGAAATACTGTCCAGCAGTGTCAGCCATATGTCTGTATATCCCAAATCTAATTGGCTATTAGCTCTCTCCTTGGAGGAATAATTCATGGCTGATGTCACAAGCTTATGTCCTCTAGTAGTTAGGAGATGTTATAAGCCACAGGGAGACCTTGGCATCTTTTACAGCAAAGCTATATAGTTCATGGATTAGCATACCTTCCAAACATCTGTGTCTATTACAACGTAACCTACCATAATAATTAGTACTGTTTAAATGCCTGTGTATCTAATTGCTTGTGCTTCATTAGTAGGATTGAAAGGTTATTCCTGGATAAACTGCCAACCAATGAAAGGAAACAGCCTGAACTGATCAGAGTCCAAAATGACATCTCCAGAGAAAGTAGACTGTTTTGCTTCTCACCCGCTTGTGCCCCTTTTCTAAAGCCTAGGGAACAATCTCCCGAAGAGGGGGCATGGTAGAATGTAAGGGCTGCGATTGGGGTGAATTGTGAAACTACAGCAATATAGACTGGACTCTTATTTGATCAACATGATTGTACATACAAGCCCCTCCAGCTGGATGGTAGGAGCCTTGGGCTGTGTGGGTTTGGGCATAGCTGCTTGCAAATTGGTTTTACATGAAGGATGCTTGTACTCATAACTTATTACTTATTATTAAAAAATCAAATAAAAAATAAATCAGTATAGATAAAGACCCACATCAAGGGCTGGGAACAAACAGAAAAAAGAAAAAAAACCACTATGGGGCCAGCAAGATGGCTCAGCAGGTAAAGGAATTTGCCACCAAGCTTGACAATGCAAGTTCGATCCCTGTGACCCACAAGGTGGAAGAAGAAAATTGACTAATACAAGTTGCCCTCTAACTTTCACATGTATGCCATGAAACACACACACACACACAACACACACACACACACACACTAAATAAATTAATTAATTAAATAAATAAATAAAATGATAGTAAATTTTAAAGACACCACTAAAAATTACATGCTATATATTAAATTATAATCTTAGGTTTATTTCACATGTTGTCTGAAAATCAAAGCAGTTAAGAAAACTGCTTGTTTTGAACATCTTAGTCACAAGGTCCAATATAGTAGCCACTCTAAACAAGAGTAGTGAATAGAAAAGAGCCTATTTATCTGATAGACCCAGCTTCCCAGTAGGCCCAAGGACCTGAGTTCAGTTCCCAGAATCCAATGTAAAAAAAAGTCCAGGTGTGGACACACCTGCAATCTCAGCACAGCGAGCCCCAGGCCAATGAGAGACCCTGTCTCAAAAAACAAGGTACACATACCTGATGGCATGTAAATATAACTTCTTTTAAAATAAGATTTATTAATTTTGTTTTATTTTACATGTATGTGTGAGAGCCTGAATCTAATGTATATGTACCATGTGGATGCCTAGTGTCCAAGGAGACCAGAAGAAGGTGTCTGATCCCCTGAGTTGGACTTACAAGCTGTTCTGAGCTGATGTGGGTGTGAGAACCAAACCCAGATCCTCTGAAAGAGCACCAAATGGTCTTAACTGCTGAGCTATCTCCCCAGACCCAAATATATCTTCCTAAATGCTGATTGACAAAACAGATTGCTGAGTTTAAAAAAAACAGATACAACTCTGACGAAAGTAAAATGAAATTAGTGGTCCAAGCAGGCTTTGTGCCTTCACCACTCTGGAAAGTGCTAAAGGAGACAACTTTGGGAATCACATTTTTACAGTTGAGAGAAAGAAACTGTGAGTGTGTGGGTGTACACAGGCACATGCATGTGTGTGTGTAAATGCACACGTATGGGTATGTATATGCATATGTGTACACGTATATGTGGAAGTCAGAGGTCAACCTCTATATCTCCTCAGGACACAGTCAACCTTTTATTTTGAGACAGAATCTCTCACTGGCCTGGCAATGAGGATTTCTACTAGGCTAGCTGGCTGTGTCAGAGGCATTGGTTCTAAGACACACCAAGTCAGAAAGTCCAGGACGCATGAAATAATCGAGGAGTCCGCATGCTCCAGTCCGAGGGCCAGCTACACAGAACGCTGTATGGACCATGCTCCAGTCCGAGGGCCAGCTCCACAGCACGCTGTATGGACCAAGCCCCAGTCTGAGGGCCAGCTCCACAGCACGCTGTATGGACGCATGCTCCAGTCCGAGGACCAGCTCCCAGCACGCTGTATGGACCAAGCTCCAGTCTGAAGGCCAGCTCCACAGGTAGAGTCACAGAGCCTCAACTCCCACTCAGTCACAGAAATATGAGGGCAAGCAGCTGAAGCTTGCCTGCATGCTGTGTTGTGAAGGTACAAAGTTTCGTAGGTGTAGAGTTTTGTCATCTTCACACAGCTTAGAGCCTTTTGAGAGGAGAGGGTCCACTGAGGAATTTCTCAGATCAGACTGGCCTGTGGGCGTGTCCACGGGCACTCGGGGGCATTGTGTTGATTATTCATTCACCCAGCAGGGCTTGCTCACTGTGAGCAGTACAGGCAGGTGGTCCTGTGCTGTTTAAGGAGGCTCTGAGCACAGCCTGAGAGAAGGCTGGCAGTGAGCTCAGAAGCAGTATTGTTCTGTGGTTCCTGCTTCCAGGTTCCTGCCTTGAGTTCCTGCCCTGACTTCCCTCAAAGATGGGCTGTGACCTGGAAGTCACCGTAAGATGAACCCTTTCCTCCAAGTTGCTTTTGGTCAGAGTGTTTCATCTTAGCCACAGAGAGGAAATGAGAGCAAGACGCTCATGTAGCCAATACCTTCCCACTTGCTGCTTCCCCAGCTCCTGACAGAAACACTGGAACATGATCCCAGCACAAGTGGTGGAGTGTCTGTGTTTAACTTGTATTTTAATGCTACAAAGGTGCTGCTACAAAGGCCAAAAAATTTACTCTAGAGTAATTAAGACAATGATAGCCTTTGATAAAATTTTACTTTGGATGCTATATGGTCTGATACTGACTTTTTCAGAAAATGGATAAATGTAAAAGCCATTCTAAGTAAGCAATACAGTAAAAAAAAATCTTAAAAAAAAAAAAGCTAAAAAAGACGTTGGGGGCTGGACATATGGCTTAGGGGGTAAGACACTGGCTGCTCTTGCAGAGGACCTGGGTTCAGTTCCTAGCATTATGCCTGACAATCACCCACAATTCCAGTGCCAGGGGATCTGATGCCCTCTTCTGGCATCTGGGAGCATTTCATACATCTTTGCACTTAGATACATATAGGCAAAACACTCATATACATAAAACAAATAAATCAAAAAATTTAAATAGTTTATACTTTGTGTCAAAAACAATAATCTTGGGCTGAGGAGGTGGCTTGGTGGGCAAGAACGATTACTATGTAAGCATGGGGACCTAAGTTCAAATCCCCAGCACCCATGTAAGAAGCCAGATGTGGCGCCATATGCCTATTAGCTCAGCAACATGGGAGGCAGAGACAGGAGAATTGCTGGGATTTGCTGGCTGGCAGCGCAGCTCTAGGGCCAATGACAGACTCTCTCAAAAAGATGATGTTAAGAGTGCCTGAGTGGGAAACTTGGTGTTCTCCGTGGGCCTCCAGGTGCACAGGTACAGGCACACGCATGAACACATGCATGCTTACCACACATGCACATATACATCACACACCTTAAAAAGTGAAAAAAACTTGGAATATACATTTTCTGCCTGCCTTGTAATGACCAACGAAATGAAAGACTGCACACAAATCTAGGTGCAGGAAAGCCCAGTAGAAAAATAGTGAATGCTTAGAATCTGAGATTCAAGAATCTAAGTGAAGGTTACTAAAAGTTAAGAAAGAACTCACCTACTGAATGAAATTTAAAGACTTAAAATTTGACAATTAAAATATTATTTGAAAAAAAAAATCCAACTTGGAAGTTTTACTTTTCCAAGTATAGAGGAACTAACTCTCTTAGTTCATGAGGAACTAACTCTCTTCTCTGCCTTAAATTCCTGTCTCAAAACTAAAATCCCATTTGAGTCCAAGTGCTGTGGTACCTGCTATCATTCCACGCCGGCCTACCCAGAGCGTGCCTCCCTGATCACTGCTTTTCACAGTAACCTTTCCTTAAACACGTGCTAGGCAGTTCGAAGAGATGGCCCAGTGAGTAAAAGCACCACCAGGAAGCTTGGCTGCCAGGGTATGAGCTCCAGAGCCCATGCTCAAAGCCAGACTTGGTGACATACATTTACAGTCCTGGCACTCTTATGGCAAGGCAGGAGGCAGAGACAGAGCATCAAGCAGAAGCTCTCAGGCCAGGTAGCCTGCGGCATACAGCAAAGCAGTAGGAGCAAGAGAGGCCCCGCCTCAAGAAGACAGAAGGAGAGAACTAACTCCCAAAGTTAATTGTCCTCTGACCTCCACACCAGTGTTGTGGCATGTGTGCGCCTGCCTGCATGTGCGTGCACACACACACACACACACACACACATACATGGGTGGGATGGGGGAAGAGAAAAAGAGGGTGAGAGAGAGACTAAAATGAAACAAAACAAACCTTAATTATCTGAATGGAATTTTGAGGCTATCACAGACAATGATGAAAATACAACTCTAACTTCAAATCCTCTAAATTGAACAACTTACAAATGCATATCGCCGTTTAAAAATATCAGCATACAATACTTCATGTTGTAAGTCTGCAAATGTCAGACAATATTCATTTCTTATTTCTTTGGGAAAATTTTATTTTTATTTTATGTATATGAGTGTTTTGCCTGCATGTATGTAAGTGTACCCATGCATGCAATGCCTTCAGAGGCCAGAAGAGGGTGTGGATCCCCTGGAACTGGAGTTAGGGATGGTCAGTCATCTCTTATTTCTGCAAATTATTCCAGAATATTACTTAGTGATAAAACATCTTTTTTCATTGTTGTTGCTTTGAGACAGTTTCCCTGTATCCCCAGCTGGCCTAGAACTCATAATGAAGACCAGGCTGGCCTCAATCTCACAGAGATCCACCTGCCTCTGCTCCTGAGTGCTGGGATTAAAGGCCTGCGCTGCCATGCCTGGCTCCAGTAAAGAATATTTTGAACAGATAAATGAAACAAGCTTATAAGATTAATAATGTTTAGACTGATGATAGTTTTATTTATTTGCTAATAAGATGATAGAAACTATTATTTCCTTATCAACTCCTTTGTCTTCTAAGGACATCTTACCTGTTCGACAGCATGCTAAGGACAGGACAGAGAAAAATGGCTTCCAGAACCTTCCAAGTTGGTTGGCATGGCTGATTTCAGAATGGGCATTAGCATTCTTCCTGAAAGCAGGCTGGACACCTCTGAGGACATTTGCACTTAACCTTGTGAGCTCACTTTTACAGAAACAATGAGCTCTGTCTATCAGCTGCCAGGGAAAAGGCAGTATAATGTGAAGAATTAATCATGGCTGACCGAAGCCAATATCTCAATAAAAAAAATATAAAAATGCATTTAAAGGAGTAAGCACATGCCTAATGGCCTTTTCCAAGTTCCAGAGCACACCACTCTTGAACATTTTAGGCCATCTCATCTCTGTTCTGTTGTCCTTGAGGTTCTGATTACATCTAACAGAAAATCTCCAGGACAAGACACACTTGCTTCACTGTACAAGTGTAAGGATCTGACTCAAGTCCCAGGGAAAGCACATGGAAAGCTGAGTGTGGCTGTGCATATCTGTAGCCCCAGAACTTGGGAGGCAGAGACAGGAAGATTTCTGAGGCTCATTGGCCAGGCAGCCTAGCTGTATGGATGAGTCCAGTTTCAGTGAGAGACCTCGTCTCAAAAAATAAGGTGGGGATGAACAACATGGCTCAGTGGGCAAAGGCCCTGGACAGCAGGCCAAGGACCTAGTTTGATCCCCAGTGGAAAGAGAGAACCACTTCCTGCAAGGTCTCCACTGACTTCCACAGGTGAGCTATGGTGCATGCACGCACGCACATAGACACACACACACACACACACACACACACACATATTAATGAATAAATTAAAGAATGTTAATTGTGGAGTGCAAATGAGGAAGACATCTAATGTTAACCTCTGACACCCATATGCACACACGTGCAGTTGCACATGTATGTATGCACATTGTCCTAGTTACTTTCCATTGTCATGATGAAATCACTGACCAAAACCAAGTTGGGGAGGGAAGGGTTTATTTGGCTTACATCCCACAGTCCGTCAGGAACCTGGAGCACAGGCCATGAAGGAATGCTGCTGACTGGCTTGCTTCTCTGGCCCGGGCTGTCTGCTTTCTTATATAGCATAGGACCATCCTCCCAGGGGTGGTACCTCCTGTAGTGGGCTGGGCCCTCCTGCATCACTTATCCTTCAAGAAAATGCCACACAGACATGGCCACAGGCCATCCAACGGAGGACATTCCTCAATTCAGGTGTGTCAATTGGACAACTGAAGCTATCTAGCACACATATGCACATACAAAAAGAAAACAAACCCACAAAACTTGTTTCCATTGATGTCATAATCAGAACTCTGCAATAACGGGCTTTAAATTAGGTTATGTCTGGGAAGGAAGGGAGAAGCCTGAAAATGGGGTATCGGAAATCTTCATATACATCTTGAAATTCAGGAAACTATAATTGCAGGTCAATGTTCTATAAAAGAAAGGGCATTAGCTGCTACTTGGAAGGGGCTGCTCCCTGCCATCTCTTTTTTAAACTTTATTGTATTTGCTTATTTTGTGTGCACATGCATGACACAGTGCATGTATGGCGGTCAGAGGACAACATGCAAGACTCAGTTCTCTTCTTTTCCCATATGGGTCTGGGTATTGAACTCAGATTGCTAGGCTTATTGGCATGTACCTTTACTTGATCAGCCACCTTGTAGGCTCCTCCTTACCACTGCTTTTTAAAATTTGTTTTTATTTTATGTGTATAAATGTTTTGCCTACCTGTATTTACCAGCATCAGATCCCTAGAACTGGAATGCAGACAGTTGTTAACTGCCATATGGGTGCTGGGAACTGAGATTTGGACCTCTGGAAGAGCAACCGGTGATCCTAATTCCTGAGCCTCTACCATTTCTAAAGGTCGGAAATGCAGTCATCATGAACCTAGGGCTTTCTTTTTATGTATTTTTTTTAATTGAAAATTTTATGTGTTTCATACATAAATTTTCAGTCAGTCTTAATTGCCATTATACCTGCTTCTCCCTTGGCACACTCTCTTCACCCCACCCAAGTTCATACCTTCTGTCATTTGTGCTAGAGTCCATTGTGCCAAATTATTCTCCCTGCTCACTCCTCAGTGCCACCTCCTCCCCAGAGCGCTAGTCAGCCAATATGCAGTTCCTTTTCTAAAGAAGGCCAGGTCTTCTGCACCTGACCACCATTTGCTGCCAATATTTCTTCAGCCAAGGTGGGGCTCTGCTACCCGTTTCTACTGTTCTGTGCTGGTTTTTGTCCAGCTGAGCTTGCATGGGTCTTGTGCATGCTGATACCAATGCTGTAGGTTCATATTAACAGGGTCCCAGGAGCTTGTAGGATTCATTTCCATTTGGTCTTGCACAACCTCCCTGGCTCTTATAATCTTTCTGCCACCTCTTCCACAATGTTCCCTGAGCCCTGGGTGGGTGAAGCTGAATACAGGCAGCCTGTCCATGGAGCCGCACTCTGTAGACTCCTAATCTTCACTATTTGGCCATCAGGCCCTTTTAGGTTTCTGGTCTTCTGTTGCATGGAGGAGCTTCCTTATGAGAGTTAAGGAGTAGTTAATGCCTTCTTGGGTCCTTGTTCTATGATGCTTGAGTCTTGTGTGTAGAGGCTGCATTGTAGATGTATTGCCTAGGCATGAGCCATTCACAGACCATGTCTGTGAATGTCCAGTGTTGTTTTTATGTGAATGAGTGCATTGCCTGCATATATGTAAGTGCACCTGTGTTGTGCAATACCCTCAGAAGTCAGAGAGGGTGTAAGAGCCCCCTGGAACTGGAAATAAGGAAGGATGGTTGGGAACCACTGTGTGGATGCTGGGAATTGAACCTGGGTCCTCTGCAAGAGCAGTCAGTGCGCTTATCTGCTGAGACACCTCTCCAGCAGCCCAGGGCCTTCTTTTCTCCCTTCCCTCCCCTCCCCTCCCCTTCTTCCCTTCCCTTCTTCCCTCCCCTTCTTCCCTCTCCTTCTTCCCTCCCCTTACCTTCTTCCCTCCCCTTCCCTTCTTCCCTTCCCTTCTTCCCTTCCCTTCCCTTCTTCCTTTCCTCCCTTCCCCTCTTCCCTTCCCTTCTTCCCTTCCCTTCTTCCCT
>VZQC01015082.1:3874040-3926597 GCA_009823505.1 Rhizomys pruinosus
TTCTTCCCTCCCCTTCCGTTCTGCCCTCCCCTTTCCTTCTTCTCTCCTTCCCTTCTTCCCTTCTTCCCTTCCCTTCTTCACTCCTCTTCCCTTCCCTTCTTCCCCTCCTTTCCCTTCCCTTCCCTTCTTCCTTTTCATCTTCCCTTCCCTTCCCTCCCCCTCCCTTTCCTCCTCTTCCCTGCTCTTCCCCTCCTTCATTCCTTCTTCCTCCATTTATTTATTTATTTATTCATTCATTCATTTTTTAAAGGCAGGGTTCTTTTAATTTTTTAAATTATTCTTGTATGTGTATGAATGTACTGTCTTTATGTAGGTTTGTGCACCCGTGTCGTGCAATGCCGAGGAAGTCAGAAAAGGGTCTCGGATTCCCCTGGAACTGAAGTTAAAGACAGTTCTCAGCTGCCATGTGGGTGCTGGGGATCGAACCCGGGTCCTCTGCAAGACCAGTCGGAGCTCTTACCGCTAGGCCATCTCTCCAGCCCCATTCATTCATTTTTGAGATAGGGTCTTGTAACATCACTCAGACTAACTCCAAATTCCTGGCTTGTACTGGTTAGTTTTTGTCAACATGACAAACTAGAGCCACTTGGGAAGAGGAAACCTCAGTTGAGGAAATCCTTGCATCAGACTGGCCTGTCAGCATGTATGCAGAATATTTTCTTGGATCGATAATTGACACAGGAGGTCCGGGCACTGCAGGCAGTACCATCTCTAGGTAGCTGGGGCTGGGCTCTATAAGAAAGACAGCTGAGCAATCCGGGGGAAGCAAGCCAGAAAGCAGCATTCCTCTAGTTTCTGCTTCAGTTCCTGCCTCCAGGTTTGTGCTTCGAGTCCCTGACGTCTTGGTGACCTGAATGTTGTAAAATGAAATTAGCCTTTTCCTCCCCGTTGCTTTTTGTCAGTGTTTTATCAGTAACAGGAAAGCAAACTAGGACATGGATTGCAATGACCCTCCTGACTCAGTCTAAGAGACCATGGTGTTCATCACCTTTCCACACTTTACTTTTGGAGATGAAACTGAAAATACAAAGCAGAGAGGACAGGTGTGGTGGACACGTCTATAATCCCAGGACTTCAGAGGTGGAGGCAGGAGGGTCAGGAGTTCCAAAAGCAACATCATCTACATAGCGAGTTTGAGACCAGCCAGGGCTACATAAGGCCATCTCAAAACACCAAGAAGGAGGAGTCAGGGAGGAGGAGTCAGGGAGGAGGAGGAGGAGGAGGAGGAGGAGGAGGAGGAGGAGGAGGAGGAGGAGGAGGAGGAGGAAGAGGAGAGAAAAGTCTTCAATGCTCATTTCCTATGGCTAAAGCATTCAAATATAGGAACTACCCAGATAGTGGCTGGAAAGATGGCTCAGTGGTTAAGGCCACATGCTGCTTTGACGCAAGTTTAATTTCCAGCACTCACACTGGGCAGCTCACAACTACCTGTAACTCCGACTCTGGGAATCTAATGTCCTCTTCCATGTAGGTGCCTTCATGTGTATATACCCCCTTCCCCAAATATATACATTATTAAAATGAATAAAAATAATTATTTTTAAAGAGTCACTCAGATAAATAAAACTTGAGGAAAAAGATGGCAAGTGGGAGAATGGCCCAGCAGTGACCCAGACCTACAGTTCCCTAGCTCAGTGGTGCTCCCTTCCAAAGCTCTGCTGCAGATCCGCCGCATGTCAGAGGCTCACTGTCATCAGTCCCAGAGTCTTGAGTGCCATCTGTGAGATTCAAGCACAGAGCAACCAGAAAACACCGACCTCGCCCTCTCTGCCCACTGTATTTAGAGAATCATTTGAAACCTGAGTTGTACTTCCATGGCCTCAACTATTTGACCCTGGAAATTGCTGAAGATCTTTGTGAACTGCCCAACAACAAAACCAGAAAACTATGGATATCTAGATAACATAATGAACTTCAGCCAGCATGTCTTTAAGAAATTTACATGCTACTTTAGAGGTGCTTTCTAAAAGAAAATCCCTTAGAAATCCACATCCTCTGTGCCGTGTGTGTGTGTGTGTGTGTGTGTGTGTGTGTGTGTGTGTGTGTGTGTGTAGGATGGAGATCAGAAGTTGGTTCTGGCTTCCACCTTGTCCAGGCAGTCTCTCGGTTCTGCTGCTGCACTGCATACTTCAGCTAGCTGGCCTTTGAGCTTTCTGGCAGTTCTGTCTCCCCCTACCTCACCATAGAAGAGCTGGGGATACATCTGTCTCCCCCTACCTCACCATAGAAGAGCTGGGGATACAGGTACACATGACTGCATCTGCTTTTTTATGTGGGTTTTGAGGATTAAGCTCAGGTATTAGGCTTGTACTACAAGTTAAATCATCTCACCAGTCACACGCCTCGGTTTTTGTTTGGTTGGTTTTATGTTTTGTTTGGGTTTTTTTTTTTTTTTTGGCTTCTTGAGACAAGGTCTCCCTGTAGCCCCAGCTGGCCTAGAACTTGCTATGTAGACCAGGCTGGCCTCAACTTCACAGACACCTGCCTGCCTCTGCCTCCCAAAGTCTGGGATTAAAGGATTAAAGGCATGTGCCACCATGCCCAGCATACCTTATTATTTTGAGGCAAGATCTATAAACAGACTAGTTGGCCTGCAAGCCCTAGGGATCCCTGGTCTCTCCTCAATGCTGGGATTAGAAGAAACAACACCATATCCAGGCATTTTTAATGAGTTCTAGAGTTGAAGTCAGATCCACATGGTTGTAAGCCAAGCACTTGATAGCCTGAGACTCTCCCCAGCCTACACATCTTCTGCTTATCAGCATTACTTTTAGCATAAGAATTATGGGTGGCACAAGGGAACAAAGACAGCTGTTATTTAAATTTAATACCTTGAAAATCTTTTAATTTAACAATATAAAGGTTGTCAGAACTATGTACAATGGTGGCTAGCCCTCATTTTAGATTCAGGGTAACAGCAGAGCACTGCTAAGAATATGAACAGGGTAAAGTGGAACACTGTGAGGGGAACTATTTTTTTATTTTTTTTTTTTTCTGTCTTTTCGAGACAGGGTCTCCCTGTAGCTCTGGCTGTCCTGGAACTCGCTATGTAGACCAGGCTGGCCTCGAACTCACAAAGATCCACCTGCCTCTGCCTCCTGAGGGCTAGGATTAAAGGAGTGCGCCACCACGCCCACCAAGGGAAACTTTTAAAATCAGATTCATTAAGAAATTTGGAAGCCTGGGGCTAGAGAGCATGTTCCACTATCAAGAGTACTTGCTACTCTTTCAGAGGATCTGGGTTCAGTTCCCAGCATCTGAGTGGCAGGCAGCTCAATGTCTGTAATTCCAGTTTCAGGGATCCAACACTCCTCTGACCTCCACAGGTATCAGGCATATGCGTGTGGGGGTCACATACATACACAGAGGCAAACATTCACATGTATAGAGTGAAATTAAGTAAGTCTTAAAAGGAAATTTTCAAGAGAACCATTCCCATCTAACTTGAAAAGGAAATGGACTCTGATTAGTCAAAGCCAGTGAGTCCTTTGACATTGGATCACTGACTGTGGAGATCCAGAGGAATCTCTACTGTAAGCATGTGGAAGACCTGAATTTAGGAGTCATGGGAATACTTTAGAATTTATTTTAAGACAGGGTCTCATATAGCCTCAGCTGGCCCCAAACCTGCTATATAGCAGAAGATGACTTTGAACTCTTCTGGCTTCTACCTCCTAAGTGTTCAGATTTCAGGAATGCACCAGTACATGTGGTTTCTGCAGTGCTGGGGATGGACCTCGGGGCTTCAGCCATGCCAGGCAAGCTCTCTACCCACAGAGCCTCATCCCTAGCCCCATTGTTTAGTACTGATGGAGAACAGAATTAAAATGTCATCTTTTAAATAGAGCCCCTCCTGCCTTTCATCTTTTATTTTAACTAATAAACTTAGGAAAACTAACACTGTTTAAAGAAGAAACATCCAGGTCTAGAGTAATTTGTCACATTTATATGTGAAAAAAATACAAAATTACTCAATACATCTTTAATACACAAATACGTATACAAACATTTTATTTTAATAATACTCTTTATCACTTCAATTTAAATCATTCCATTATGAAAATTTCTTAATTGAAGAGAGAATATTTCTTAAAACTCTAAATTAAACAGAGCTTTATCAATTAATTTATAGCCACACAGCCTTTAGAAACATGTAATTTTTCATTTTCAATAATTCCCCTTTAAAATCTGTTATGATTTTCACATTTTTAAGATACAAGGCACCTAATGCTAGGAAAGGATAACATGGGCTATGTAGTGTACGCATCGCAGATCTTTGCTCAAACATTTAGTCTCTAGAGTTCCACCACATTCTCATGAACATACTTGTTATATAAATTAAATGTTTCCTCTGTGTGGTTATTTTGCAACTGTCTACAAAACTCAAAAATAGAATCTGTACCCATTGTAGACTGTCAGAAGACTCATCTACATACTTAGGTGATTTCTTGAAAGCAGAATGCTACCCAGCATCGAACAAATATGTGAAAATAAAGTCCCCAGAAGGATTTTATTCCTTGATTAGTTCCAATGATTTCATTAACTGAAACGAGATATGTAAGGCAGGTTGGTCCTTCAGATCGAATGGGCTTGAACTTCCTATAACTTGATAAGCACACAACCTACATGGAACGTACTTCATTATGAAAATGAAGAAAACAGACACAAGGAAAATATAGTTTAGAGTTTCAAAGAACTGAAACTGTTATTTTTTTCAGACTAGGCACTGAAACATTTTTTCTACAAAGAACTTGCCAGATTGTCTCTTCGCTCTAGAATGTTCCATCATCAAGCTGAAAACAAGAAGGACACAGAAAATGGTAAGCTATCATTTACATCATTTTAAATTTCTATAGTTTATATCCTGAAAACCAAATTATCTTAATGTTGAAATACTTATTTCGTACATACTTAATAACTGGTTTAAAGGAATTGTTTAAATTCTTTTTTCCTAATTTTCTCTCTCTGCAGGATAAATTCTCTCAACAAGTACTTTGTAGTAATGACTGTTGACTTCAATTTTGGAGTGTGGTAGCTATGTTAAAAAGTAACTATATAGTCTTACTGAAGCCAACACAGAACTTGCTGGTGTGTTTTTTCTTCAGTGATAAATAAAATACTTACAGAAAAACAATGACAACAACAACAACAACAACAACAAACTGGATAGTTGAAGTGAGTGTTAAAAATTCAAGACAGGACCAGTGTGATAGTTCAGTGGGTGAAAAGGCACTTGCTGCCAAGTCTGAAGACCTGAGTTTGATTCCCAGGACACACATAGTGCAAGGAGAGAAGCAGCTCTCATGAGTGGTCTCTGACCTCCACACACACCATGTCAGGTGTGCCCACACAAAATAAATGTAAATTTATATACAGACACACAGAGGAAGAGAGAGGAAGAGAGAGAGAGAGAGATAAAGAACTCAGGCATGGAAAAGGTGAAGGCTGACTTAAATACTGTGCCAGCATTTAGTTTAATTCCTGGCATAATCTACTGTTCCCTCATAGACAAAGCCCCACCCATCCTGCTCTAGTCAGTGCAATTTAATGGCACACCACCTTTTATAGTCACCCTTCCCCATTCTCCAGCTCCAATTTCTTCAACCACAGAAGCATGGCCAGGAGTAGGTGGGGGGTTGGTTGAGCTTGAATATGACTTTGGAAGCAATGTAGAGGACACCATGGAAAGATAACCCACAAATAATGTAAGGACATGAAAAAGCTTTATATAATTTTTATGGTTGTCATCTTAAATTAATTTTTTTTTATTTTTAAGTAATGCGTGTGTTTGGGGGGGAGGTCTGCCACTTGAGTGCAGTTCCTGTGGAGGCCAGAAGAGGGTGTCAGATCCCCTGCAGCTGAGGTTACAGGTAATTGTGAGCTACCCAGAATGGGTGTTGGGAACCAACTCAGGTCCTCTGCAAGAGCAGCAAGCACTCTTCACTGCTGAACACCTCTCCAGCCTGGTCGTTTTTAAACACAGAATGCTTGTTTCCCCAAAGCCTCCTTAAAAAGACAGTAACTTTGTAAAGACTCAGAAAATGAGACAAGACATGTATGGCAGAATGCATGAACTTGGGTGGGGTGGGGGTTATGGAAAGGGAAATGAGTCTAGACTGCACTGAGAAATGATGTATGAAAAAGTTTAATAACAATAAAAATGTATTTATATAAGAAAAAAAGACAGTGAACAAACACACGAATGTAGTCTCAGCTCTTGGGAGGCAGAGGCAGGTGGATCTCTATGAGTTCAAGGCCAGCCTGGTCTAGTCTAGGACAGTTGGGGCTACAGGGGACCCTGTCTTGAAAAGAGAAAAAGAAAAAAAAAAAAGAAGACAGTGAATAATAAAGGGATATTTTTCTTAAAAGGAATAAATCACATGGACAAAGAGAACAGAGACAGAGAACAAAACGGAACAAAACAAAACAGCAGCCAAGGCCTAGGCAGCAGTGAAGAAATATAACCGAGTCTTGTCAGAGGGTGAAGAGGTTACTGAAACAGAAATGTGGGTGGGAAGTCTACACACCCAAACAGCTTCCCCTGCCACACACAAGAGTCAGAGTCATGATTTATTCTCTAACAGTGGTAGTAAGATAGGGTCTCTAGACTGGGGAAATAGCAGGCAGAAACCTATATGGCCAAGTCATAATTTATTTAGCTATAAAAATAGAAAGAAGACAGTTCTATCCAAAATGATGTAGCAACTATACAAGGTGGTGGGAAATTTCTGCTTGTTTGTTTTGCTTTTTGTTTGATATTTTCTTTGAGACAGGGTCTCCTGTAGCCCATGAGTCTTGAACTCACTATGTGGCCAAGGATGACTTAAACTCCTCAACCTCCCTCTGCCTCCTAAGTGCTGGGGTTACAGCATGTGTCATAGGTCCCGTGGGATGGTGGGTAGGCAGCATGGAATTGGGAGGTGGGCATGTGGAGTGGGAGTGCAAGCCCTGATCCTTCTTAGTGGAAAGGTCACCTAAGGGTGCCCAAAGCTCAAAAGACAAGCAACAGAACCAGCAAGTTCCACCAAGACACGGGGACAAACACCCAGAGAATCAGCTGGGACTGAGGGGCAGTTAATAGTTGCTCCACCCCTCCCTGAGGCTCTGAAGACTGCCATTAGTTTCTAGGAGGAAGGAACGTTCAAGGCCCCACCTATCTTGGAGGATCTACAGACAGTTAAAAGTCCTGAGAAAAGCCGGGCGTGGTGGCGCACGCCTTTAATCCTAGCACTTGGGAGGCAGAGGCAGGCGGATCTTTGTGAGTTCAAGGCCTGCCTGGTCTACATAGTGAGCTACAGCCAGCTGGACTAAAGGGAGACCCTTTTTTTTTTTAAAAAAGAACAAAAAAAAAAAAAAAAAAAAAAAAAAAGTCCTGAGAAAGGGAGAACCATTTTCTTTAGAGATAGAGCCTATGTTTAGATGCTCATGTTCCTGTATATGCTTCACTCAAGCTCCTGTACGCAAGCCTAAGGAAACTCACTGGTTCATACACACAAAAAATAATGAAATACAAAGGGGACTACTTGGGAAGAGGAAGAGGCTAAGGAGAAGTAGAAGGGGCCAAGAGAGGGTAATGGGGACAGGTATGATCAAAATGTATTATATACCTATATGAAAATGTAATGAAATGCATTCTTTTTTAAATGTTATTTATTTATTTTTTTACTGTATGCATGTAGGTTTGTGCACCCATGTTGTGCAATGCCGTGGAGGTCAGAAGAGGGTGTCAGATTCCTCTGGAACTGGAGTCAAAGATGGTTCTCAGCCACCATGTGGGTGCTGGGGGTTGAACCCAGGTCCTCTGCAAGAGCAGTCGGCTCTCTTAACAGCTAGGCCACCTCTTCAGCCCTGAAGTGCATTCTTATATATGACTGATATATACTAATATACTTTTTTAAAGAGTCAACTAAGATTTTGCTTATTTATTTATTTTTACAGTACTTGGGAGTAAGCTTATTGTTTCTCACAAGCCAGGCACACACACTCCTACTGAGCTGTACTCTGACCCTATTAATGTTATTTCCTTGGGGGGAGGAGGGTGAGCAGAGCAGAGTAGGTCAGGGAACTGCTTTGCTGCTTTGCTGCTTGTCTTGTAGAGCCAGAACTCAAACTATGACCTCTGATAACAATCACAGCAATAAAATTAGATTACAAAATAACCCACCAAAAAACACAAAACTAAGAAAATTAGATTTAGAGGTGAATTTCCTATGCAGATAATAAATATGCCTCAAGGCTCAAGTCATTGTTAGAAGTGGGCAGGGCCATGGGATGCTGTAGGTGGGGTAGAGAAATGTAAGCTCGATCAGGAAAGGAAACATTTCAACAGAAATTGCCGAGCGATATCTCAAGGAAGGGCTGGGATCCCAGCATTCCAGTAACTTACTGTGAGCTCTAACTGTAACTAGTCAATCACTGTTGTACCTGCCAAACACAGGCTGGGTTTACTTTGAAACTCTTAAATGTAAGAGTAAACCAGTGTCATATACTCTCTTAGTCGCCTAAGAAATATAAAGGGTAAGTAGCTCTTAAAATTTCTAAAGTGGGAAAATTATTCTAAAATATTAAAGGAAAAAACAGATAGAAAACCAGGGCAAGGGCTCATGGTGTGCCAGTTATATAAAATGCGCACACACACATACACACACACACACACACACACACAGAGACAGAGAGACAGAGACAAAGAGACAGAGAGACAGAGAGACAGAGGAAAGGAGGACAGAGAGAAGAAAAAGAGAGAGAAGAGAGAGGACAGAGAAAGAGAAGAGAGAGAAGAGAGAAAAAGAGACAGAGAAAAGATGTTATACAACTATTTTTTCAGGGATGGAGAGATGGCTCAGTAGTTAAGACCACTGGCTGCTCTTGTATAACAACTGGGTTCATTTCCCAGCACACACATGGCTGATAACAACCATCTGTAACTCTAGTTCCAGGGGATCCAACACCCTCTTCTGACTTCTTTGGGCATTGCACAACACAGTGTACTTACATACATGCAAGCAATATACTTATACATGTAAAAAAATGATAAATAAAATTAAAAACTATTTTATTTTTCCTTAATTTTATAATAGAATAAAAAGCTTTTCTAAAGCCTCTCATTAGATAAAGGGATGTTTAGCATGAACAAGAATGAGTTAAGAGGCTGGGGAGCTGCTCAGTCAGTAAAGTGCTTGCTGCATAAGCATGAAGACCTGTGTTCAGATCCCCAGAGCCCACATAGAAAACTGGGGACAGTGGTGCACTCCTGGAACCTCGGTGATGGGAAGGTAGAGACAAGAGGATCCCAGGGTTCACTGGCCAGCCAGCCTCGCCTAACCAATTACCTCCAGATTCAGTGAGTCCTTGTTGCATGAAATAAGACAGAGAGTGCTAGAGTAAGGCAACCCATGTCAACCTCTGGCTTCCACATACATGAACATGTACACCACCCTCCCAGATCATTTGAGTCAGGCTCTCTTGTACATACTTTGACCCTAATACTTGTAAGCACCTTATGAGGGCAGTTCTACTCTAATGTCACTTCACAATAGGAAAACAGGCTGAAAGAGGCCAAGAAACTTGCCTGGGATCACACAGCCAGATGGGGAAGAACCTGAGACATTGAACCCAGGATATTTCACTCCAGAGGCTGCTATACCTTTGGGCTTTCTGCCCACAAGCAACTGATTATAGAAAAATCAATCCCAACTTTGAATATTGCAAGAGTATAAGAATACCATGACACATTGGTGTTGGCTCACATACAAACCTGGACTACAGACAACCGCAGCTAACTAGCTCCATCCTCCTGAGAGACACCGTGCATAGGAATGAGGCTCTCGCACTGTTCACTGTCTTCTGGAGCTCTTAAGAAAAAGGCAATAATCAAGGAAAACTTTAGAGCTGAAAGGGAAACTCAAAAGTGACCTGTTACTCTATCTGGAGGTCAAGACACAATTAGAAGAAGAACCAATAATATGTCTCACATTTTTGTGAAAAAGGAAAAATTTAAAGCAGTGCTAGAATTCTATTAAAAATTATGCTTAAGGGGGCTGGAGAGATGGCTCAGCAGTCAAGAGCACTGGCTACTCTTACTGAGGACCAGGGTTCTATTCCTAGCACCCATATGGCAGCTAACAACCATCTGTAACTCCAGTACCAGAGGAATGCGATGCCCTCTTCTGACCTCTGTGGGCATTGCATGACATGGGTACACTTGCATACATGGAAGCATACACCCACACACATAAAAAATAAAAATAATTTAAAAATTAATATATAGCGCTGTCTCAAAAACTAAACAGGTTACTAACAGATGGCTCAGTTAGTAAAATCCTTGCCTCATAAATATAAGGACCTAAATTTAACCTTCCCTACCTCACACAAAAAAGCCATGTGTGACAGGAGCATCTGTAATCCCAGCGGTGGTAGAGGTAGGTAAAGACAGGAGAACCCCGGGGTTCACTGGTCAGCCAGGCTATCCAAATGGGCCTGCTCTGGCCAAAGTGGTGAGCTCTAGTAAAACACTATATCTTGAAAAATAAGGTGGTGAGCAGTTAGGGAAGACACCTAACACTGACCTCTGGCCTGCATATGCACATGCACAGACATGAACACGCAGAAATAGGTGTACAGAGACAAACTTTTTAAAATCTATGTGGACTATAACATACCTTTGAATTCGATGTTTTCTGCATATAAAGGCAAAAATCCTTCTGACTCCGACCATCACAGGATCCCAGTTATTATAATGGCAAAGGAGAGTTACAATAAAGAACGAAACAAATACGGGGATAGCGCCTGCAAAAAATAACCAAGAAAACTGCACCTAAAAGAAAAAAGATTAAAACAAAACATCAAAATTATCATTAAGGAAATTTCATGTTTAATACATGTGATCCATTTATGCAAACTAGCAGGAATAAGTTAAAACACAAAGAAAACAGACTGAACACTGACTTGTTATGAAGTAGATTATGAAATAGAAGGATGAAGGTTTCAATTTACAATTCCACTTGCCTAAATTACCAGTAGCAATACTTCTTGCTTAAAAACAATGGGCCAAGGAAAAGCCAAGAAGGCATGCCTACCATTTACTAGGCATAATGCTCAGAAGATGGTAATGTCTACAAATTGGCTGCTACCTCACAGACCACAATGCCCATGTTCTCTCTGATGGCCACTGCCTGCCCTTGGGTGGACTTTCCTTCCTCATTTTTTATGTCATCTTCAAAACTTCACATATGGAAAACAAAATGTTAGGTTATAGATGTGCTGTTAGATTATGGTATACTGGATGAAACCCTTAAAGACAACTTACTTGCAGCAAATCTAATTATGACACTCCGAGCTAGCTGACTTCTCTAGTAATAGATTAGAAAATGATCAGAATTAGGGTTGGTGAGATGGCTCAGTGAGTGAACTTGCCACCAAGCCTGATAACCTTTTAATTTCTGGATCCCACGTGGTAGAAGGAGGGAACTGAGTCCCACAGGTTGTCCTCTGACCTCCCCATGCACACCATGATACACACACACACAGAGACACACAGACACACACACACACACACACAAGCAAATAAGGCAAAACTTCCTCCTGTGACAAACCCATACCATTCCATTTAATGTCACTGAAAGGTTTACAAGAATGGTATGTTTGGTAAGGGCTCCCAATGCAGAACATAGAAAGAATCATTCATTCTGGTTGGGCCTTTAAGTCCAGTACTTGGGGGTAGAGGCAGGCAGATCTCTGTGAGTTCAAGGCCAGCCTGATCTACATAGCAAGTTCCAGGCCAGCTGGAGCTACAGGAAGACCTTGATTCAAAAAGATAAAAAAAAATCATTTTGACAACATTTAACATACAACCTGATTTGCACGGTGTATGCATATATAGGCTAAATGGCCCAAAGAATACCCAGGAATGAGTAGTCATTAAAATAAACTAAGACACCAGCATTAAGTTATCAAAGCATTGACAAATTATAATATTTTCTTGGAATAGTTACCAGAATATCCAATTATCAAGAAATATCATTATAAACTATTTATAAATAAAGAAGGTAAATATCATTGAGAGAATTTTGCCTTCATCCCCTGAACTGTATGAAGACCAAAAGAAAAGCAGCATTAATATAAAATTATGGGGGTAGGAGAGATTGCTCAGTGGTTATGAACACTGGCAGCTCATGCAGAAGGCCCAGGTTCAGTTCCCAGCCCCCACATGGCAGCTAACAACCATCTGCAATTGCAGTTCCAGGAGATCCTGTGCCCACTCCTAGCCTCTGGGCACTGCACACATGGGTACACTCATACAAATGCAGGCAGAACACCCATACACAGAAAAATAATTTTAAGATTATTACTGATACATGTTATAAAGTTTTGAGATTTTATTTCTCTCTTCAAATTATATTAGGCCAACACACACACACACACACTCACAACAAGCCCCCTTCTCTTTGACCACTTACAACTTAAAAGCTGTCTAGTTTTAGCTGCAGGATAAGTGATGCTCCCTCAGTGTTGGGCAAAGGCATGCTCTTTCCCCTGCATCCCCTAGGAGCACTAAAGAAACTCCTTCATCCTAGGGACAAGCAGACACCTCAGATTCTCTTTCCACAGAACCGGAATTTATCACCAGAATCCCTGTGACCAGACCAGGATTTCACACAAGAGGGCGAAGACATCACATCTGCTGAGTGAGGCACAGCTGAGCATTCATCAGGACACTGCACATTCTCCTGGAGCTCACTACTACAGCAGCATTGGCCCAGCATTATAGACCCACTGGAGTTGATCTTAAAAACCAAGATCCTCCCAGTGGTGGGACCCCATAGACCTATACTGAAGATCCTCTGAACATAAGCAACTCAAAACCCAGAACTACACGTAAAGATACCTTCCTTAACCTGAAAACTTAGGGGTAAAAGTTGAAAATGCCGATTACATACTTCTTTGGTTCTTTAGATATTATTTATTTGTTTACTTTTTAGAGTGTATGCATGTACATACATGTGCAGGTGTGTGTGTACTCATGCGTACCCATTCATGTGGAGATCAGAGGTTGGTTAATCTTGGCTGTCATTCTTTAGGTGCCATTCACCTTGCTTTTTAAACAGTCTCTCACTGGCCTGGGCATCTCCACATTAGCTAGGCTGGCTGGTCAGTGAGACCCAATGATCCACCTGTTTCTATCTCCTTAGTACTGGGATTACATGCATGAAACAACCCTCGCTTTTTTTTACAAACATGGATTCTGTGGTTGGAGCAAGTCCTCAAGTTTTTGGAGCAAGCACTTTACTATTTACATTTACATGCAGTAGTGCACCTTGGGAAAGGGAGAGAATGCACCAAGCCTTATCCATGTCTGTATCCTTTCTCAAACACATCCTTAACTTTTGCTAAGTCTGTGTTAATAATATTCTCAAAATATCCACAAACAACCTGTCTTACCTTTTGCATGCACATGTCGGCTATGATGGAGAGAGGTATTGTAAGGCTTAGTGCAAGTGTGCCTATCAATGATGAGGTAAGAAAGCAGCCCCTGAAAAGAAGAGAGGAAATGCTTACTTTTATATTAAAAGGATAAGAGAAAGGCACTCAACAAACCAAACCAAGATTTCCCATCTCATATTGCACACTTGGGAGAGCTGAATGAAAGATGAGATGGACAAAGTTATCAAAATGACCCCTACAGAAGTCCAAACGTGAGCAAATTACTTCACACTATCTGAGATCTGCTTGCATTATTATTCGACTTTGGATATACAGTTTACATTTCATTAATTTAAAAAGTTATTGAGCAGGGATTTTACAGCTTTGTGATGATACTTGGGAAAGGGAGCGTGCATCACACATGATCCATGTCTGTATCATTTAGGCACATCCTTAACTTCCACTATGTCTCTGTTAATAACATTTAGATGATATATCTAAAAATGGCACTATATTTTTAGATTTTTACAAAAACTAATCTCTGTGTGTATTTGTAAACACACAGGTTGTGAGCTATGAGACCAAACTTAAGTCCTCTGCAAGAGCAGTACATGCTTATATCCACTAAGCCATCTCTCCAACCCCCTAAACAGCTTTATTAAAACTGAAATCACACAAAAACTTTAAGAAAGTGACAAACTGGCACCTCCAGGCCCAGGTCTCCCAATGTTTCTACCGGATAGAAACAGAACTAAGTATAAGACTTTAACGAAAAAGCCTCCGTGAGTGATAATATGCACAAACATTTCTTAAGTTTACTGTCACCTTACAATAAATACTGTAACATACCTAAGTATGCCAACATCTCAAATTGATCCACTTATGATCCACATATCTGGCTCATTCATTTGAAAAGCTCTGAGTATAAACATAATAATACAAAAGCCTATGAACAACCAGGTATTTCAATGTTCCCTAGGTAAGCAACACTCCCTAGAGTCTTAGAAATCACAAATACACACTTCACTTGGTTTTCAAATTTCTTATGCTTGGATATTCATCAATGACTACTTTCATTTGTATAACACTGTATCTTCTATGTGTATGTACATATTTATGTCTATGCACCATATGCCCAGATGTGTGTGTGTATGTGTGTGTATGTGTGTTGTGTGTGTCTGCCTGCCAGAGGCCAACATAGTTATCTTCCTCAGTCATTCCTCACCTTATTTTTTGAGACAGTCTCTCTCACTGAACCTGCATCTCACCAATTCGGCAAGACTAGCTGACTAGCAAGCTCTTGGGAGCCTCCCGTCTCTGCATTCCAGTGCTGGTGTTTTACCCAGTGCTGCTGTTACCAAAACACAACACCATACCTGGGGACCAGAACTCTAATTCTCATGTTTTGTGGCAAGCACTTAACCAACTAGTCCTATAACTGTACTTTTGAAAACACTTTTTACAAATTTAAAATATCTGTATTCATTGCTGACATGGTGGTGCACACCTTTAATCCCAGCACTTAGGAGGCAGAGGCAGGAAGAGCTTTATGAGATCAAGACCAGACACCAGTCTGGTCTACATAGTGAGTTCTAGGCTAGCTGGGGCTACTGGGAGATCCTGTCTGAAAAAATAAATAAAAATAAAAACCACACATTTGTCTTCATGTATTGATTATGTATTTGTATTTGGTCATTTAATCAACAAGTGCTTCTGAGCTCCTCAGCATGTGTCCTCTTCACAATGGGCACACAAAAGTTAAAATCAAGAAGAAATCTATTCAATTACAAGTTTCTATGTGGAAGGGACATATCAGAACACAGAAGAGACCATCAGAACACAGAAGATATAGGAAAAGACAAAATTATTCAAAAGCCAATAAACTGACAATAAATGTAGAAGAATAAAGAGAACCTACCACAACCATAGGAACTCGGAGAGAACTGTTCCGATAAGGCCGTTAATAATGATACACATTAGTACCACTTTATTGGGAAACTCGAAATCTTCAAATCCAGTATAATGCAGTAAAAAGAACCCCGGCCACAAGAGCAGCAAATTAAACAGACCTACAAACCCTAAGTACGCATAAAAGAGACAAGGTAAAATTGCAACCAATTTCAATTTGCTAAGTGTATGATTATTACTAGAATATATAAACTTTTCACAAATGGTTTCAACAGGTTTCTTTAGTTGGAACTCATGTTGGTTTGTTTTTAACTCAGTCCTATGAACAGTTCGATAATCAGGAAAAACATGAAATCTCTGGTGATTGCTGATTTTGAGGTTTGATGGGAGAGATGGCTCAGCCAATCAAGAGCTTGCCTTGCAAACACAACGACCTGAGTTCAATGCTCACCACCTGGGTTTAAAAAAAAAGTCAGGAGTAGTAGCACTCACTTGTGATCTCAGTGTTGGAGGAGGTAGTGACAGGTGGATGCCTGGAGTTCGCTGGCTAATTAGTCTAGCTGAATTGGTAAGCTCCAGGTTCAGTGAGAGACCTTGAGTTCCATAATATTTTTAAGGTTTGTTTTTTAAAAATCATATGGGTGGGGGCTGGAGAGTTAGCCTAGAGGTTAAGAGCGCTGACTGCTCTTGCAGAGGACCTGGGTTCAATCCCTAGCACCCACATGGCGGCTGAGAACCGTCTGTAACTCCAATTCCAGGAGAACTCCAGTTCCAGGGGAATCCAACACCCTCTTCTAACCTCTGCAGCATTGCACAACACGGGTGCACAGACCTACATGCAGACAGTACATTCATACACATAAAAAATAAATTAAAAAAAATCATATGGGCTAGGTGTGGTGGTGCACACCTTTAATCTCAGCACTCAAGAGGCAGAGGCATGGGGATCTCTATAAGATGGAGGTCAGCCTAGACTACATAGTGCTTTCCAGGCCAACTATGGCTACAGGGAAATCCTGTCTCAAAAAGACCTGCCCCCCACACCAAATCATATGGAAGAGATAAAAGATTTCCCTATTCTCTCACAAAACAAAGAAACAGACAAAACCTAGGACTGTTCAAATGAACAGCCTAACAGGTTAAGCATATACATACCAAAGAACATTGGAATATCCAACTTATCTTCTCTATCTACTTTTCTTTTGATCATCACAATGTAGACAGCATACAGCAGAGCTCCGGCAAGGGACCAAATGGAACCTATGAAAAATCAATAAGTGATTTAAACTCAAGTACCCCTTCGTTACTCATTCAATATGTATATACTTAAATCTAATAATGTGCTTGATTTGAAATTCGGAAATGAGTAAGCAAAACTAAAAAGGTAAGGAGTAACTTTCTTCCTAGGATAGGAAGGAATGGAACAGATGAATAAACACAGGCAAAACCTCAGTGATCTAACTAAACACCCCCACGAATTGTAACAAGCAAACTTAGATATGTGAGATTTGGGCTTTGATTAACAAATGTTTCTCTCCATCTCTAAGCTGTTGCTTAATCTTGTTCTTCCCATCTCCACATAGCAGTTTTCCATATATTCCACCACCACACCCATCTTCAAGGCTGTAATCAAATCTCATCTCTTCCCCTAGCATGCTCTTTCTACTCTGCTAAATTTGTAATCAACTTGTCTTCTGTTTTAGATACTGTAACGCTTACTAACTAGAAATATGGAATTATGGGTTGGGGAGATGGCCTACTGGGTAAAAGCACTTGCCACACAAGCATAAGGACATGAGTTTGGCTCCCCAAAACCTACATAAAGTCAGGTGGTAGCACATGCATCTGTGATCGCAGGGTTCCCACACTGAGATGGAGGCAGAGACAGAATCCCTAGAAGCTGGCAGGCCAGCCAGCCAGGCAAAAGCATGGCAAATAGCAATAGACCCTGTCAAATACGGAGGAAGGTATGGAGGTCCTCTGACCTCCACACGAGCACTGTTACATGAACACCAACACTAAAATACTCAAACACACACACACACACACACACACACACACACACACATATATATATATGCACATACATATATATTATATATACACATAAAGATGAAAAACTTTATTTTATTCTCTATTATTCTATTATTTTATTACTTTATTCTCTAGTGGTTTTATTTAGTAATTTTCATTCTCTATTTTAAATCAAGAACTCTTTGAAAACTACAAACACATAATTTATTTTACTTGGTCCAAAATGTCCAGTAAGATGCAAAGCTCTGGGGTTAGAGAGATGGCTCAGCAGTTAAGAGTGCAGACTGCTCTTGTAGAAGACCCAGGTATGATTCTCAGCACCCATATGGTAGCTAAAAACCATCTTTAAGCCGGGCATGGTGACACACGCCTTTAAAAAAAAGATGCAAAACCTCTTGGCATGTGAATAATCAGTACTGACTATCTTCATTAACTCACACTCAGAAACATTTAAGTAAGCCTTTGAAAATAATGTGATTTGGTCAGCAACCATACTCAATACTTTATTCAAAAGGGCAATTTTTTTTTAAATTGGCTTAAGAAAAAAAAACAAAGGGCAATTTTTATAACTATTTTATTATTCTCAAACTTATTTTAAAAGCAAAGAGAAAGCCTGTCAACATACACTTGCACTTCCAAAACAAACCCCTATTGTATTTTTAATATAGAAAGTGACTCAGTGGTAAAGAGGCGAGGCAGGGCAAGCAGATGTCACTAGATAGTAAACAGGAATACTTTAGAAAGCATCGTTACATCTATAAACTTCAAATAGATAAAGATTAATTAAGCAATTACCTTTGTTCTTTATAACTCTAGGGGCTATATCAAAAACTAAGTGTTCACTATAGTAGTACTGGCTTTAGGCAAGAAATACGACTGCACAAGAAAATTAATGGATCAAGGTATGAGCTCAAAGTTTCTCCCACAGATGCCTTCTATTTGGTCAGTTAGTCACCTCACATGGAGAACCTGGCAGATGGTACCCAATACCAGATGACCAGTAATGGATTAAATCAACACCATGAGTCTTCAGAGAAATCTTACCATTCAGACCAGGAAATATCACTGTCATGGTATTCTTGCCAATATGGGAATCAATTTAACTGGAAAGAATTCTAGACAAACCCAAACCCACATGGAAGGATGTTATGCAAAACAAGTAGGCTTCAAAATTGTCAAAGTCTTAAAAGATATGTAAGACTGAGTTAGAGTTCTAGAAGAAAGAACATTAGGGGCACAAGGCAACTTAATGCAAATAAATAAAAAGACCTGAAGCTAGAAAAAGAACATTGTAGAAAAAATGGCTACATTTAAAATGGGTGTGTAGAGCCAGGTATGGTGGGACATGCCTTTAATCCCAGCACTCAGGAGGCAGAGATGAACAAATCTCTGTGAGATTGAGGCCAACCTGGTTTACATAGTGAGTGCCAGACCAGCTGCAGCTACAGGGAGACCCTGTCTCAAAAAGACCAAAAAAAGAGGGTGGGGGGTGAAGGTCATATAACAATTCTATTAACAACTTTAGCATTACTTTCAAAGGAAAAGATTCAATAAAAATGTTTTAGTGACCTTGTTAATGGGGCTAGAGATAGCTTGGTGGTTAAGAGCATCAACTGCTCTTGCAGAGGACAGAGGTTCTATTCTGGGCACAAAGACGGAAACTAACAACCATCTGTAACTCTAGTTCCAAGGATCTGACGCCCTCTCCTAGCCTCTAGGGCACTGCATGCATGGGTCCAGTTATATACAGACAGGAGAAACACTCATATACATAAAATCAAAATAAATAAATCCCCCCGCAAAAAGAACCCATTAGTGCAAGATGACTCAGGGTAAAGATGTGCTTGCTGTCAAGCCTCATGACTTGAGTCCCTATCCCAGGGTCCCACATGATAGAGAGACCTGACTCTTGCATGTTGTCCTTTGACCTCCACACCATGTGGCACATGCATTCCCACATGTACACACACACACACACACACATACACACACATACACATACACACACACACACACACACACACAAATGTAACCAAAGAATTCCTCTTAATGCCCCCCTCCCCATGGGTGTGGCAGTAAGCACAAAGCTTGTTTGCATGGCCTAGCAGAGAACATGTAGTCAGGTTCTTACCTATTGTATCTCTTCCAGCAGACTTTTCAGACCCTGACAGGTTCACCAGCACCACTCCTCCAATGCTATGAGAATAACAGTCATTACTGATGAGAAAACAATAAGCTCCTAAAAGACTAATCATAAAGATAGAAACTATTTACTAGTGATCAAGAACTTGTCTCAACTATGGATAATACGGTCGAAGCATAATTGTTTGGTTGATACTAGTTAATGAGATTACCACTACAGTATGGTGCGCAACACAGCTAATCCTCCCAGAAGGAATACCAGTGACCTATAAGGAAGATATTATTACTACCATCCCGTTGTACAAGAGAACATTAAGGTGAAGAGGTGTGTAAGTCTTAACCAGGACCATACAAGGACTGAAATAGGCAGCCCAGCTCCAAAGTCCAACAACTTGACTGCTACTGTCTTTTAATTACGGAAATGCAAACTAACTTGTGCCTTTGACAGTCTTTCTTTCAAAGATGTAAACTAAACCCATATAAAGTGGGCAATGGCACTACTCATACTTACTGGGAAAATATAAATAAACAAAGCTATTCTTCTAAACCTAATCCATTAACCCCATACTTTTAATGGATAAAAATAAGACTGACTTAAGGCTGTTGAGAAGCCGGAGCTCACAGATTCATCTGCCTGTCCCTTACTGAGCATCTAGAATCAGCAGAGCCCATGCTCCAGCAGTGAACAGACAGATGTGGCTCTTGTCTTTAAGGAACCCATGTGGTCTTTCTATTTCTAGGCCTCTTGTAAGTTGCACATAGTTTTCAAGCAAATAAACTGTCTAACTGTCTAACCCACTGATCAAAAAGACCCACATGGTATTTGAGGAGCAGTGGGAAAAGAAAAGAAGATTCTTCCCTTATGAACAACGCCACCATAAGCCCAACAGAATAATCCTCACACTGAATGACATAATCAGTTTCCTGTTAAATAATTGCTACTTGGATTAGATTTGCATGTTGTTTACTGAGTTCCCACAATATCTAGGCCATTTTGTTCTCATTTAGGTGATGATGTCATGACAGTACCTAAGTATACTGGGCACATGTTGTTCAGGACAATTTAGAAGTTCTAGCTCATCTAACCCACGTAACAGTCCTATGAGACAAATTCTACTGTGATCCTCAACTTACAGATGAGAAAACAGGGAAATAAGTTTTTTTAAAAATTGCCCAAGATCTCAAAACTAATATCAATAAAGGTAGAACTGGATCACAGATAATAAAATGGGATTTCTGAGCTCATCAGAATATTTCTTTCAAGGCTGTTGTTACATTGAAGTCTAGTCATAATCAGAAAACTCATCTTCATTGCTTCAAGCCAATTCAAAACAAAGTATTAAACAAAATTTATTAAACTATTCTTAAGAACATAAAATGCAAAAAGAACCCTAAATATCAATTATCCTAAACTGTAGCTCAAGCTTTGCATTTTTATTTTTTGGTATTTTTGAGAAAGGGTCTCCCTTTAGTCCCAGCTGGCCTGGAGCTCTCTATGTCGACCAGGCTGGCCTTGAACTCACAGAGATCCTCCTGCCTCTGCCTCCCCAGTGCTAGGATTAAAGGTGTGCGGCACCACACCCGGCCTAAGCTTTGCATTTTTTAAGGGACAGAAAATAACTGTTTTAGACTTGTGGTCCATATGGTCTCTCCTACAAGTCAACTCTTCTGCTGTGATCCTTTGCAGCTACAAATGATAAATAAATTAATGAAAATGACCATGTTTAATAAAACAGACCAGTTTTTTATGTACTTTAATAAAAAGTAATAGTTCATCAAAGCACTTGCAAGTTTAACATTTTATATCCATTCCCTTCATTATCAAACATTTGTTTATTAAGTAGTGCTAAGAAAAGTCAGAAATTAGCATATATAGCATCTATGTTATTAAAATCTAATAGCTTTATTTACCCAATATAAATATTGCATTTCCTTAATATAAATATATGGTTGACCAAAACATTAGTCAGCAATGCAAAAAAATACCTCTGTTAGCTCAGAAGACTAAATTATAAGTTAGTTGGGTTAACCAGACTATCACTGAAGCAACTTTGGTAGGCTTTTCCTTGTATTTGGAAGGCTGACTATATGAATGATATGGTAGTCACTTTATACACATTGTTCCAAACTTTAAAACAATGTTGCACAGCAGATATTACCATTTTCACAACTTGGATGGGGTTTAAGGGAAGAAATAGAACTAATTCAACCCCACCTAGGAAGGTAAGAAACACCATTAAGTGATTCATCTACCTTCTTTGATCACTCATTTCTCTCTCATAAGAGCAGGTGTTTTATCAAACTAAAATACCTCTTTGAACATTGTTTATGGGAAAAGCCATCTGATGGGGTTTTGGCAACACAAAGAAATACGAAATAAGATTTCAGCCTTCAGAGGTTTATAGCCCAGCAGGGAAGACAAAAGAAACATGCACACAGTCAAATATGGAATACTGAAATACAATTGTCCATATTGCTCTTGCTATGCAATAATATAAGACTTCCAAATGAATTATACTGAAAGTACATGAAAGAGCACTGTATGCCGAAGCAGTTGAAGACTAAATGTTCCATTTCTAGAAGTAGGAAAGGGAAAAATCAAAGCCAAAATGAAAAGGGGAACTAGTATCAGGAAAAGGAAATAGAAGAGTGAGAAGTCATGATGATTCAGTTGGCACATCCTGTTAAACGTGAATGTCAGCTCAACACTTAGTAATTCGGTAATCACATGGATGGAAACCACAGCTGACCTAGGGGGTTGCCCTCCACTTACTCCAATATGACACAGGGCTGAATCCACATGAAGCCTTCTCTAGCCTGTTTTCTTTACCTATGTATTATAAACTATGCTAATTTTTTAATATAATATTTTTAAATACTTATATGTGTGATATATGTGAGTGACTGTATTTGCACATGTGTTGGGTGTGAAAGCCTGGATATAAGCAGGAGCCAGAAGAGGATATTGGATCCCCCAGAGCTTGAATTACAGGTGTTTGTAGGATGGCCAGTTTGTTATATGAGTGCTGGGATCCAAAATCCAGTCTTCATGATTGCCCAGCAAGTGCTCTTAACCACTGAGCCACCTCTCTAGTCCCAATATCATGTTTGTAAACAGAATAAACTAGCATATGCTATATTCTTACCTTAAAATTACAGCTAATAATTTAGAGAGGGTAAATCTGTCTCCACTGTTACTTGGAAATACAGCTGCAAGGATTAAAGTAAAAAGACCTACAGGGATGATAAGAAAAGGGGAGAAGGAGCACATAAGTTTCAATATGACCCACATGACTTAGAACCAATTCCAAGGTAGAAATAAATAAATTATATACATTGTAAGCTAATTTTTGTCTTGTTCAAATAACCAACACTGTATTTACTTAAGCTAAATGTTCAAATATCAGACTAGGAACAGCCTCTAATCCTGTTTATTTCAACGGTACAAATCAAGAGTAGGCCTATTTATTTTTAAACTAATAAGAGTTAAATTGAGCCTACAGGGTAACATTGTGTCCTTATCACACCCAAGCCTGTGCTCTAAGGTTATTTCTACAGCTTCAAAAATACTTCTTTTATTTTCCAGATTTGGAAGGTGATTCAATCTTAAAAATAAAACATCTACCATAGCTCAAATTATAGTTCTGAAGTAAGCAATTCCATTTAGCTCAAAAGGCTCTAGAAAAAGATCTTTGAAAAGGATCTGCACAGGGTAAGACTGCTACAATAAGGGGACCCAGCCTATGAAACCTCCATCTATTGCAGGATAAAAACCAGAGGGCTGGGCTGGAGAGATGGCTCAGTGGTTAAGAGTACCGACTGTTCTTGCAGAGGACCCGGGTTTGATTCCCGGCACCCACATGGTGGCTAAGAACGTCTTTAACTCCAGTGCCAGGGGAATCTGATGCCTTCTTCTGACCTCCGGGGCATTGCACAACATGGGTGCACCAACCTACTTGCAGACAGTACACTCATACAGATAAAAAAATAATAAAGAAAGAAAGGAAGAAAATTTTAAAAATAAAAAACAGAGGGCTGAGATGTTCTCAGTGGGAGGGCAGTTGCCTACCATATAAAAGCCCCTAGGTTTGATCCCCAGCACTGCAAAAATGAATGTCAACAAAATAAGCAAACAAAGAAACAAACAGATATAAAGTACTTAAAGGAACAGAAATAGCACAAAGTTTAGGTAATTAACTACAACTATTAGCAAGCAGTTACAACCAAAAGTGATTATGCATACCCTGAAGGCCTAGTCTCAGGAGAGAGGCAGGCAGGAGAAAATACTGCATAATGAACACAGCCAGAGCTACCCCTCTCACCTCCCCCCAAATCCACTAGAATACACTAATATGCATCAGAACTAGTAAATTACAAGATAGAATTTTATCTATGTTCAAACAGACACTAGAAATGCATGCTTCAATTTATAATGCAAATTTTGAAGACAAATTTCTTACCAGAAGTTGAAGACAAAATATTCACTATAGCAACTTGTGTGTCTGAAAGTGCTTCTTGATATGACAGATTTGCCAAAAACCACTGAAGAGAAAGAAAACAAAGTGAAACCTAAAGAAAGACCTGTCATTTCAATTTACAATCACCTCATGTTTCCCTCCTCTGGACCACTGTTATTGTAGAGGCTTTGAAAGTACTTATTTGTTTATTTATGCAAATCACAGCCCCCAAGGCAGGGACAAATACTTATAATCAGACCTAAGATCTTGTTTTACAATTCCCCTTAAGAAACTAACAAGTCCAGGTGAAGAGTTACACACTGCACAATTTCCACAAGTTCAAGACTAGCCTGTGCTACATAGTGGAACCCAGTATAAAAAATAACTTTAATTAAATTAAAATAAAAGGTCAATAAACAGCACTTATCTAGAATGTACAAGATCCTAAATTCAATCCCCAATACCACCACCAAAAAAAAAAAAAATCTAACAAAAATTGGTTAAAACATAGTATTCAGGAATATGTGTGTGTGTGTGTGTGTGTGTGTGTGTGTGTGTGTGTGTAAAACTGAATATTAAATCACATTTAAAATTTGCTTTCTTGCCAGGTATGGTGGCACACGGCTTTAGTCCCAGCATTAGGGAGGCAGAGGCAGGTGGATCTCTGTGGGTTCTAAGTCAGCCAAGGTAACAAAACAACAAAAACAATTAAAAATTACTTCATTCATTGCTCACACTCTATTATGCTTACCTAAGTCAAATTCAATTTTGGAGAAATTCTATGGCTCGAGAGATGGTTCAGTAGTTAAGACTGGTTACTATGCAAGCAAAAGGATTTGAATTAAGATCTGGACATGCATATAAAAAAGCCAGCCATGGCTTTATGTACCCTGAGGCAATGATAAATTCAGAAGTTGCCAAATTGTGTGTGCATGCGTCTATGAATAGATGTAGTATTCTAGAATCTACTAACTTCATATCTTTATGTGTAAGTGTATATGTGTGCAGGTGGAACCCAGAGATGAACTTTGGCTGTCACTCTTCTTGTTTGTTGTCCCTCATCAGGTAGACTAGACTGTCTGGCCAGTAAGCCCCAGGGATCCATCTGGCTGCCTCCCTAGCACTGGGATTACAAGTGTGTACCATTGTGACCAGCTCTTTAACAAGGCTTGGGCATTCAAACTCAGGTCCTCATGCTTATAAAGCAAGCACTTTAGCAACTGAGGTATCTAGGCTCAAAAAAGATTTTTTTAAACATTTTTAAGTGGAATTTTTATGATTTTCATACAATAGAATGTGATAGTGTTTAGATCCTCTCTTCCATCTTTACCACCCTTTATTGCCCCCAGCCCAATATAACATAGAGCCTATAGAGTCTAATTTGTGTCTCCAAATGTCCTTCAGCGTGGGTCCATCCACTGGGGCATGGTTAACCTACCAAGAGTCCCATACTTGAAAGAGACCGTCTCTTTCCCTCCCTGGAGCCATCAATTGCCAAAATTTCTTTAGGCTAGGTTGGAGCCTTTTACCTACTTCCCCATGTCTATCCTGGAATTTTGTCTGGTTTGAACTTGCATCAGACTTGTGCATGCTGTCACCATTCCAGCCTCAACTTTTAATTCTTTGAGATACGATGAACAGTTACTGTGATATTTGAATTCCCAATGGTGCCAGACAGAAATTAAAGACAAAAATCAAGAGCCCTAATAGCCTTACACTCCAATAGTTCATTGGTGGTATGAACACCATCCTAAAACTCAAGCTCCAAATATATAATATAGAAAATAGGATCAGTGAGATGGTGGCTCAGTGGGTAACATGTCTGCCATGCAAACCTAACGATAAGGGTTTGATCTTAAAAACCCACATAAAGCTGAAAGGAGAGAACTGACTCCTGCAAGTTGTCCTCTGACTTTCACACACAAGCTGTGAAACATGTGCACTCCCTATGTTTATCACACACACACACACACACACACACACACACACACCCCAAATATTTAAAAAAAGAAACACCTACCACAAAGCAAAAAAAGAAGCTAATTTTTGCTACTTGGGTCGCAGTCAGCTTCCCCACAGTCTTCAGTATAGATTCCTGATCTTTCACAGTAGGGTAAGACATGCGTGACAACTTTGCCTCCAGTGCATGGCTTGATGGAAGTTGTCGAATCTCCATAATATTGCTGAACCTTACACGGGACTTTTTGGGATCTTTGAAAAAAAAGGGAAAAAAAAACCCTCAAAACCATTAAATGTATCCTTCCATCCAACAAAAGATATAAAGTTTAATTTAATGATAAAGACATAAAGTTTAACTTAATGATAAATGCAGTACATATACATGTATATATCATTTATGATCAAAGTAAGACAATAAAAAATACCAGTTATAGTATTACCTTGGGCAGCTTTGCTGAGTCAAAAGAGCTAATTGGAAAAATGGTTTCATCTATAAAATGTTTTCTAGAGTTTAAAATGGGACCCAAGAGATGGCTCAGGGGTAAAAGCACTTGCCACCAAGCCAGATGACCTGAGTTTGTTTCCTGAGCTCACATGGTGAAAAGAGAGAACTGACTCTTGCAAGCTCTACTCTTACCTCCAGATGTTCACTGTGGTATGGGTGTCCTCCCCAATGCACACAAAATAAAAATATAATTTAATTTTTTAAGAGTTTAAAGCAACTAATATTCCAACAAAAGGTATGCAAATGTATGCATGTACAATCACCAGGTTCAGGATTTAATAAGATTGTTATTTTATAATTTGCAAGAAAACATTAATTATTCCTCATAAATATCCAATTTATGAGAATTATTTTCCTAGGAAAACATGCAGAACATTCCTCTATGGACTCACATCTTATAAAGGATAAAACATTGTTTTATAGAGCTGCAGAGATGGCTCATAGTGCTGTTGCAAAGGACTTAAGAGTTCAGTTCCCAGAACTCAAGTTGGGTAGCTCATGACCACCTGTAACTTGAGCTCCAGGGGACCAAAAGCCCTCTCCTGGCTTCTGTGAGGACCCACATATATGGTATACACACACATACACTCTCACAAATGCTCTGGGAATGACTATTTTAAATATGGGCATGCTCTTTTTTAATAAAACAAGCAAGGGAGAACTGAGGGAATGACTTTAGACAAATCACTTTTACCTAACCTTGTAACTGAAGAGTTGACCTTATGTTTTGAGATCATTTAACACTATCTCAGGTTGTTTATAATGCCTTGGGCTCCTCTTGTAACATAAACATACAGCTTTGATCCCTCATTACCCTTCCCTGGCCCTAACCCAGAATAAGGTATATGTGTTATGAAAATAGCAAGCACTTAGAGCAGCTGATAGTCACTGAAAACATCAAATCATCCCATTTGTGTTGCAAACAGCCGATAACATCTGTGCTTGAGTGTGCTGTTTTAAGTTAGAAGGGATCAGAAAGGGAAAACTCTTCTCTAATAAGATGAGGGTGTACTTTTCCTTCCCAGTTTCATGCAGAATGTACTGTTTAACAAAGAGCAAGACTTTTGTTCAGGAACACAGTTCTGAGAGAAATTTGAAAGAACAGATTCTTAGAACAATGTGGGCTCCTACTCTTTTAATTTAAGTTTAAATTTAATTTAAGTTTAAATGGATGTTAGAGTTAGGCTGTCATTTATTCAGGCACTGTTGTAACTTGGCATTATATTGCCATAAAAAATAATAAAAATAACTCTTTAAAAAATAAAAAGAGTAACACTGTACCTTAGAGTGAAGCTGACATTCTGGAAGAAATTCACAGAACTAGCAAAACTGTGGGACTGGAGATATGGCTCAGCAGCTAGGAGCACTGGCTACTCTTGTAGAGGACCCAGGTTTGAATCCCAGCATCCACATGGTGGCTAACAACTATTCGTAACTCTAGTTCCAGGGTATCTGATGCCCTCTTCTGACCTCTGCAGGCACTGCACAACACAGGGACACTTACACACATGCAGGCATAACACTCATACACATAAAATAAAAATAATAAACATTTTTTTTAAACTAGCAAAATTCTTAGAAATTATTTTGAGTCTGAGGGCATGTTTATTAGCATATATATATATATATATATATATATATATAAAATTAGGGCTATGGCTCATATGATAGGTGCTTGTCTAGCATGCACAAAGCCCTGGGTTTCATTCCCAGCACTACATAAACCAAGCGTGGTGACACATGCCTATAATCTCACCACTCAGGAGGTACAGATAAGAGGAAAAGTTCAAGGACATACTTGGTTACATAGTGAGGTTGAGGCTAGCCTGGGCTATAATGGGATCCTGTCTCAAAGAAAAAATAAAATAAGAAATACATATATAATGATGATGAAACCATACAGATTGCTAGTATTTAAAAGTATTTGCAGTTGAATTAATACAGAAATTATACTCTATCAGAGTCACAATCCAGTTACACTTCCAGAAGCCTGAGGCCCAGTCAACCTATGTGGAACTCAAGAACATGCTCTACGATTTCTATCAACTCACAGTGGTTTAAATGCAGCTAAGTCTCCATCCACCACTGCTCAGGCATAGAGCTCTAAATTTGACTTACTTTTCTCAGTCCCAATATTTGTGCTCTCAGGCTTTTCACTTGGAAGATCATGAAATTTCACAGGAACATATAGAGGTTCACTCTGGATAAACAGAAACAAACATGGGCAGAAAAGTTAGAAGCCAATCTATTGGGTAGAATTTAAGTGCATGGCAAGTAGACACAGGTATCATTCACAATACCACTATGCACCAGCAAGTGTATCCAAACAGCATCACTTTCCCAAAGTGAAGTGAAAGACTGAGAAAGGAACCTCAGCTGACCCACATTGGTACAATGACACAGAAGAATCATTGTAACGTAGAAATGCCTGCAGGTGATATGGCTCAGTGGGTGAAAGTGCTTGCTCTGCAAGCCTGAACACTTGAGTTCAACCTCCAGAATCCACACTGAAAACTGTCCTTTGATTTCTACACACAAAGGCCCTAGCACATGCAAACTCATAAATGCATTAATATAATAATAAAAATATACATTTATAAATGCAATGTGACAGTTTGGGTGTATTATGACAACTGATACTCGGTGTCATAGAACAAACCTCTCAGCCAATATAAAACTTTCTGTATCTTTTCATTCATTCTTTTGAGACATATATTGTATTGTATGCTGTGGGAATGGTACACGTGTGGATTACACTAGGGAGGCTAAGGAGGAAGGCTGGTTCAAGCCCAGTAATGTAGAGCCAACCTTTGCAATAGAGTGAGACCTTGTCTCTCCTGAAGAGCAAAACAACAAAAATATTTTGAGCTCTTCCTAGCCAGGCACTATTTTAAGTGCTAAGTTTCTGTCCTATGACCATATAGTCAAAGGGGGAAAAGATAATGAACAGGAATCAAATACAGAGCATATATTTGTGCTGCCAAATTATTTCATTATATAAGATTCAATAAGGAGTACTTATGCTGGTGTACATGTCTATATGAGGCTAAGTGCAAAGGCCAGAGATCAACCTTTGATATGATTTCTCAAGAGCTGTCCACCTTGTTCTTTGAAGCTGTGCCTTACTGGGACCTGGGGCTCACCATTGACTAGCCTGCCTGCCTCCCTGGCCTCAGGGATCATCCTGTCTATACTACCACACCTGGTTTTTATGTGGGTGTTAGGCATTGAACCCAGGTGCTCATGCTTGCATGCCAAGCACACCAATTCTTTTTTTTTTAATCTTTTTAAATATATATTTTGTATAAGATTATCAAATCTAGACCCGTGTCCTCCACCCTATCCCCCCATCCCACCAGAGCACATGCATTCTGTCAAACATGCTTTTCATCTCTTTCTCAGTCTTTCTCAATATTCTCCACTTATTGCAGAGGACCTGGGTTCGATCCCCAGCACCCACATGGCGGCCGAGAACCGTCTGTAACTCCAATTCCAGGAGAACTCCAGTTCCAAGGGGAATCCGACACCCTGTTCTGACCTCCGCGGCGGTACACGACACGGGTGCACAGACTTGCATGCAGACAGTACATTCATACATATACAGAAATTAATAAAATTAATTTAAAAAAAAGAAAAAAAAAGAAAGAAGTTGACTGTTTTGAGCAGAAGTTCACTGTTTCAGTTCTTTAATGCAGTCCTTTCTGTTGTTGTTGTTGTTGTTGTTGTTATTGTTGTTTCCAATATGCATCACTCCCAACTGCTTGGAAAAGCTCAAGAGGCCATGCACAAGAAATACTTACAACAAGGTAATTGGCACTAGCATCCACAGATGAGGGATACCATTCATCGTTTTTAATTCTGGGACTGTGTTACTTCACTCAGCATGATGTCCTCTAGCTCCAGCCATTTTCCTGCAAAGCTCATGATGTCATCTTTCTTTACTGCTGCATAGAACTCCATTGTGTAGATGTACCATATTTTCTCTATCCACTTGTCAGTTGAGGGGCATTTGGGTTGGTTCCAGCTCCTTGCTATTGTGAAGAGAGCTGAAATAAACATGGCTGTGCATGTATCTCTACGGTGGGGTGAGTCTTGAGGGTACATGCCAAGGAATGGTATGGCTGGGTCAGGTGGCAAGTTCATTCCAAGTTTTCCAAGGGTTCTCCACACTGCTTTCCATAGTGGCTATACGAGTTTACATTCCCACCAGCAGTGGATGAGTGTTCCCCTTTCCCCGCAACCTCTCCAGCACTTGGTATCATTTGCTATCTTGATCCTAGCCAGTCTTATTGGAGTAAAATGATATCTTAAAGTGGTTTTGATTTGCATTTCCTTAATAATTAGTGATGTTGAACACTTCTTAAGGTGTTTCTCAGCCATCTCTAATTCCTCATTTGTGATGTCCTCTGTTCAGCGCTTTGCTCCATCTAGTGAGGGAGTCATTTGTTTGCTTTCGTCTTTGTTGTTTGAGTAGTATTTATATATTCTGAAATCAATGCTTTGTCAGATGTGTCTGCAGTGAAGGTTTCCGCCCACTCTGTGGGATTTCTCTTCACTTCCTTGATTGTTTCTTTTGATGGTACAGAAGCTCTGAGTTAATGAGGTCCCATTTGGGGGGGGGGGGGGGGGGGGGGGGGGGGGGGGTCAATTGTCGACCTTAATTCCTTCACAGCTGCTGTCCTGATTTAGAAAGTCCTTTTCCTATGCCTATGTCTTGTAGTCCTGCTGCCAACTTTTTCTCCTATCACCTCAGAGTTTGGGGTTTCACATTGAGGTCTTTGAGCCATCTGGAGTTGGACTTTTTGTACAGGACGAGAGGTAGGGGTTCAATTTCAGTCTTCTACAGTGGTGATCTGGTTTTGCCAACACCACTTTATGAAGATGCCTGTCTTTTCTCCATTGTTCTTCTTGCCCCCCGTGTCAATATGAGATGGCTGAATTGGATGTTTCTCAAATTTGGATCTTCGTTTTTGTTCCAATGGTCAACAGGTCTGTTTTTGTGCAGGACCAGGACTGTTTTTATGACTAGAGCCTGGAGTATAGTTTGAAGTCTGATATAAGATCCCCCCTGTGTAGCTCTTTTCATCAGGGTTGGTTGGGCTATTTGGGGTCTTTCATGTTTCCAAAGAATTTTTAAGGATTTTTTTCCCAAGCCCATGAAGAAAATCTTGGGGATTTTAGTTGGGATGGCATTAAATCTATACAAGAGTTTCGGTAAATGGACATTTTTTACATGTTAATTCCCAATCCATGAGCATTGGAGGTTTTTCCATCTTCTGAGGTCCTCTTCTTCTTTCTTTAAGGGGTTAAAATTTTTGTTAGAGAGATTTTTGGTGTCCTTTGGTTAGGTTTGTTCCTAGGCATTTTATTGTTTTTGAGGCATTGTGATTGGAAGGTCTCCTTGAATGTCTTTCTCCAGTTGCTTGTTTGTTGGTCTAAAGGAAGGCCCTTGATTTTTTAAGGTTTAAATTTTGTAGCCTGCCACTTTGCTGAAGCGGTTAATCATTTCTAGAGGTTTTTTTTTTTTTTGGTGGAGTTTTTAGCAGCCCTTAAGTAAACAATCATATCATCATCAAATAGGGAGAGCTTGACTTCCTCTTTCTAATCATTAATCCTTTGATTTCCTTTCCTTGCCTTATTGCTCTAGCAAAGTGTTTCAAGTACTATATTGAAAGAGAAGTGGTGACAGGGGGCAGCCCTGCCCAGTTCCTAACGTAAAGGGAATGTTCTGTCATTTCCTCAATTAGGATGATATTGGCGGTGGGTTTCAGTAGTGTTTTGATTACATTGAGGAATCACTCCAATCCAATTACCTCTAGGACTTTAAGCATGAAGGATGGCTGGATTTTGTCAAAGGTTTTTTTCACATCAATTGAAGATGATAGTGTGGTTTTGTCTTTCAGTCAATTTTTGTGTTTGATTATTTATTGATTTTCATATGTTTGAACCATCCCTGCATCTCTGGTATGAATCCAACTTGGTCAATGGATGATCTTCTTGATGTGGTCTGTACGTGATTTGCCAGTAACCTGTTTAGAATTTTGGCATTTGTTTTCATTAGGGAGATGGTCTATAATCTCCTTTTTAGTTGCATCTTTGCCTGT
Source organism: Rhizomys pruinosus (assembly GCA_009823505.1). Taxonomy (NCBI): domain Eukaryota; kingdom Metazoa; phylum Chordata; class Mammalia; order Rodentia; family Spalacidae; genus Rhizomys; species Rhizomys pruinosus. The sequence continues at coordinate 3,906,569 of VZQC01015082.1, forward strand.
TTTGGTAATAGAGTGATGCTGGCTTCATAGAAGGATTTTGGGAGAATCCCCTCTGGTTTGTATCCGTCCCTAAACAGTTTCAGTATATGGTTGTAGGTCTTTTTTGAAATGTTTTATAGAATCCTGCGTGAAACTGTCTGGGCCTGGCTTTTTTTAGTTGGGAGTTTTTCTATTACATCTTCAATTCCTTCCTGTATTATTGGTCTAGTTAAGCTGTTGATCTCTTCTTGGTTGAGCGTTTGTGATTCCCAGGAATTTTCAGATGTTCAGCCATTTCTTCTAGGTTTTCAAACTTGGTAGAGTAAAGAGGTTTTTGAAGTATTCCCGTATATTTTCTGGATCTTTCCTTGTCTGTTGTGATATTTCCCGTTTCATCATGGATTGTAGTGATTGGAGTTGTTCCTTCTTGAATTATTTTGGTTAACTGGGGCTAGAGGTCTGTCCTATCTTGTTTATTGTTTCAAATGAACCAACTTTTGGTTCGTTGATTTTTTTTTTTGTATTGTTTTCTTTGTTTTCCGATTTCATTGATTTCTGCTCAATTGATTTTTGTTATGTTCTTCCTGTCTGTTGCATTTAAGGTTCATCGGTTGTTGCCTCTTGAGTGCTTTTAGCCTGCAGTGTTAGACCATTCACTTGTGCCTTTTGTTTTTCTAAGGTAGGCAACCCAGGGCTAGAAACTTCTCTCTTTAGGACGGCTTTTAAGGTATCCCATAGTTTTTGTGTGTTTTGTTTGTTTTTTTTTTTTTTTTTTTTTTTTTTTTTTTTTTTTTTTTTTTTTATCTCTTCCTTGACCCATTCAATTATTCAAGAGTGTGTTTGTTTAGTCTCAATGTGTTTTGGTGCAGTATGGGCTTATCCTGGTGTTGAAATTGAGTTTTATTGCATTGGGGTCTGATAGAATGCATGAAATTATTTCCATCTGTTTGTATTTGTGGAGGTTTCTTCTGGGTCCCAGTAGGTGGTCGATTTTGGAGACTTGTTCCATGGGTGCTGAGGAGAAAGTGTTTCTCTGGTATTAGGGTGGAATATTCGGTAGAGTGTATATGGGTCCATTTTGTGTATCATCATCTCGTCTGGTTCACGATAGTCCACTCTCTGATTTATTCTTTGTTACCTGTGGCCATGTCCAAAGGACTCAGTGGGGGTATAGAAGTCCCCTTCTACTGATCGTCACGGGGAGTTAAAATGTGTGCTTGTGGTCCTGAAGAATTGTCTTTATAAAGTTGGATGCACCAGAGTTTCGTGCATATATATTCATAATTTGTGAATCTTCTTGGTGATTTGTTTCTGATAAAAATGTAATGGCTTCCTTTGTCTCTGCGATTTCGTTTACTTTGAAGTCTATTTTGCTGATATAAAATAGCAACACTTGCCTTTTCTTTTTGTGTTACCATTTGCTTTGAATATTTTTTTTCACATCCTTTTTCTTTAGGTGGTGCCTGTCCCTTGAAGGTAGAGTGTTTCTTGTTAGAAGAGCATATCGATGGGTTCTGGTTGCCTAATCCAATCTCCTAGTCCTAGGTTCTTTTGTTTGGGGATTTAGTCCCATAATATTTAAGGTTAGTGACTGTATAGGTTTTGTTCTTTTTTCTTATTTTTTTATTTGTGGTTATCTATTGGGGTTTAAGTTCTATGATCTACAAGTTTGATTTTTATTGATTTCTCTTTCTAGGTGCCTGGGAATGTGTTGCTCCGTTCTTCTTTTGTCCTGTTGAATTTGCTTCAAGTATCTCTGAAGGTTGTTTTCTGGACTTGTATTCTTTCATCTTGTTTATGTCATGGAAGGTATTTTTCTCTCTCTCCTTCACGTAAATCAACATTTTTTGCTGTATAGTAGCCTGGGTTGGCATCTATTGTCCTTTAAACTGGGAAGTGCTTTTGCTCCATGTTCTTGTTTCTTCTTGCATTTTCATGAGTTTGCACTGAAAGTCAGTTGTGATATTCTGATTAGGTTCCCCTTATAGGCACTTGTTGTTTTTCGTCTTGTGGCGTTAAGGATTTTGTGTTTTTGTTTTGGGTTTCTAGCATTTTAAACTTGATGTGGTCTGGAGAGTTTCTCTTTTAATCTGTGTCGGTTTGGAGTTATATGTGCTTCTTGTTATTATGTATTGGTTTGATCTTTTTTAGTTTGGGAAGTTGCATCTATTATTCTGTTGAATGATCAATACAATTCTCTTGTGATTCTTCTCTTCTCCTCTATCCGTATGATACAAGAGGTTTGATCTTTCATAGTGTCCCCGCAGTTCCGCCGTTGTGCCACTTTTGTGTATTTTAAAATTTCAAATCTTTACGTGAAGGTTTTTGTGTTCTGTGTTATCTTCTCCAGGTATGATATTCTTTGTTCTACTTCCTCAATTCTGCTCTGAGGCTTTTGTCCATTCCTTTCCTCTTGAATGGATGAGTGTTTGATTTCCTTTTTCATTTCCTCTTCTGATTTCTTTAGTATTTCTACTTCTTTTTGGAGCTTCTCAATCTCTTCTTGTAGCTCTTTGGTTCGCTGGTTGGTTTCCTTATCTTTTTCAGCATGGGATCTTTTCAGTGTTTCTACTTCCGGAGTTTGTCATTCTCTCTCTCTAGGTCCTTCTTGAGTTCTTCATTCTCTTTTCATAATTCTTTGATTTGCTCTTTATAATGATGAACAATGTGAACTATGTTCACAATTGTGCTTCTGATATCTGTGTCCTGGGCCATCCCTAGGGGGATCCCACTGTAGGAATCTTCCACAAGGTTGGTAGAGCTTGGTGCGGGGTTATCCTGCCCCTTTCCAGTGTTGTCTCTTCTTCGTGACCTTGGCATATGGGCTTCTCCTTGCCTGTATTCCAATGTGAGTCCCAAATGCCTCTTCACTGCGTTGAAGGCTTGCTTTGCTTGCCTCCTTCAGATGCCTTCGTAATCCCAGTTGGCGGGGATTACCAGTTCAGCTGGTCTTGGAAGATTGCAGATATCAAGACTCACACAACCCTACCTTTTATACCAGCTGGGAGGATAACTCTGCCCCCACAGCCACAAAAGCCAATTAAGCCAAAGGCAACTAAATTAAATCAAGCAACGATCAGCCTTGCTGAAGCACCCAGCTCCTACCTACCTTCCTGCACTTCAGCTGGTCTTGGGAGATCTCAGATCACCAATTCTTTTTAAAAAATTTAGCTGAGCATGGTGGTTCATGCCTTAATCCCGGCACTCAGGAGGCAGAGACAGGCCAATCTCTATGTTTTCAAGGCCTCTTATTGTATTATTATATTTAACTTTTTATTCTAGAATTTGGCCTTTAGCAATTTGACCTATCCACACTAGAGATAGAAGCAAAATTTATTAGAAGATGACTCAGTGCCTTGGATTCTGAGAAAGGCAAAAGATATTAAATAACCTTAACAATGCCTTAGATCTTAGAGAGGATAATATTTTCTCTGAGTTTCATAAGCTCTTTGCAGACATACAGTGGTAGTGGTGCTTATGTTTTATATAGATACATAAATTATGTAGATCCATATAATATGACATAGAAGCAAAACTGTCTAGGAGGATGAAGGGGACTAATGGAAGGGTGGAGAGATATAGAGGTTACTATTAACATTTAACATATTCTTTTAAAATTTTTTTGAGGGTTGGGCGCAGTGGCACATGACTTTAATCCCAGCACTTGGGAGGCAGAGGCAGGTGGATCTCTGTGAGTTCAAGGACAGCCTGGTCTACATTGTGAGTTTTAGGACAGCTGGGACTACAGGGAGACCCTGTCTCAAAACGACTGAAAAAAAAATTTTTTTTTTGAAAAATAGAGAAAAAATGATATTAGGACGGCCAGCAAAATGGCTCCATGGGTAAAGGTACTTGTGACCATGCCTGAGTTTGATTCCCAGAACCCATGATGGAATGAGACAACTGATTCCTGAAAGTTGTCCTCTGACCTCCACACACATACCCACACACGTACACCAAATAAATGTAAAATATTATAGAATAAGTGAACAATTTGCTTATTTATTTATTTTTAGTGCTATATATTTATTTAGGTGCTAAACAATATATTTCTAAATGGTAAAAAACAAAGACTGTGAAGTTAAAAGTTAGAAGAAACAAAGGTCTGTGGCTTTATTATTTTCATTCTTAACTATCTTCCTTTCTCCTTAGAGGCAGCTGAACTGCTCACCTCTGCATCCCAGGTCTTCTAAAGAAAAAAAGGACCAAGCCGTCATTTTCATAGAAGACACTCAATACTGAGCTGTATCTCCTCATAGAATCATGGTGTCATCAAAGCTTTGTGCATTTTTCCCATTACACTGTACAAGAAAAGCAGACTTACCAAAGAACTACTCAAAGTTGTATCTGTTGTACAAGCAGCAAAGTAACCTTCAGCATCTGCAAACTAAATACAGATAATTCAGGACATTAAATTCAGTTCAACTTATGTTATTATGTAGGACAATTCACACAGCTCAAGTGAACACAACCAACAATCTACAATAAACCTCTAACTGTTCTATCGATAACAGCAGGCAACACAGGATCCTGCAGTGCAGAATAAATTTTATCATCTTGTCTTTACTGATGAAGAAACTGAGGCTGGGCAATTTCATCAAAGTGGCAGAATCTGCTAATAATACCCAAATGTGTCATTCACCTTATGCCAAAACTTGACTTTTTCATAATATTCCAGACAGGCAGAGAAAATAAGGCTAAGGTAGGGAAAAAGGACAGCAATACCTCAGTATTGTCATGAGACTAGGTATGACCATAAGAACCCCTGACAGAGCTCAGGCTCACACTCTGGGAGCCACTTAATACTGCACAAATCTGGTTCCATTTCATAAACACAGCTACTCTACCTCCCCAAATACTACTTTAAACCCACTCAAACAAAAAGGACTAAGAGAACCAGAAAAACAGAGCATGTCTATTAGGGACTGTGGAAGGGGATTCTTGCTTAGTGGGCAATCAGTTTCTGTTTTGAAGGATGAAGAAGCTTTAGAGATAGATAGTAGTGATGAGTGTCCAGCAAATAAATGTACTTAGTGTTACTGAATGCCACATTAAAATGATCAAGGGCCACAGGGTGCCCAGCCCCAGCTTACACATCTACAATGAACTCCTATACCTAAGGCTCAGAGAACATCATGGAAGAGGGTGTGGAAGAGTGTGAGAGCTAGATGACCAGGACACCTGTTTCTGGATAGCATCTTCCAGACATGACAAAGAAACAGCACCCATGAAATCTCAACAACATGGTTGCCTAAACGAGACCTACATAATGACAACAGTAGCTGAAATGCCGCCATGGATGGGGGAGATTTCACAAGGCCATACCTTTACATAAAGAACTACAGGGAATTAATGGCTGTGGAAAGAGGAAGAATCAGTCTTCTCCAGGGAATGAGCTCCCTGAAAGATTATACAGTTTGAAGTGGTCAGCCCTATATAAACGTGCCTGGTGTTTAAAAATTGGTACTAGGAGGGTCAGCAATATGGGTCATGGAATCCAAATGACTTAAATACAGTGGTCGTGTCTGAATTCTCAAAAAACTTTTTAGTTAAAAAATGCTCAAGGGACTAGAAAGATGGCTCAGTGGTTAAGAGCACTTGCTGCTTTTGAAAAGGCCTGAGTTTGGTGCCTAGAATCCACATGACAGCTCACAAGCACCTGTAACTCCAGCTCCAAGAAGTCTGTTGTCTTTTAGGCTCCCACATAGAACAGACACTCAAAAGCACAGATGTGCACATATGCATGCACAAATGAAAATAAAGTATAAATCTTCTTTTAAAAAAATAGAATCTGTTTAACATTTCCACACAATTACTTTTCTCTTGTATTCTACTATTACTCAAATGACCAACTTAAAAATATAACTCTCCTTAAAGAAGTGAATATATTGTTAAACTGAAAAAATGATATTCTTGCCCAACAAACATAATTTAAAACTTACAAAAGCAGCAGGCTTTCCTCGAAATCCTCTCGTACACTGTTGCCTCCATGGCTTCCAAATAATGAAGCCCAAAAGGTATAGAACAAACATAGATGTTTTGGCAAAGGTGCTGAAGAATGGCTTGTTGTACTGAGTGAAAACATACTGCAAAAGAGAAGGTTACAGGGACAACCATGAGACAACTTAAAAATCTTACTTCCCAGCTCCATGTGTCATCTTTAAGTCTTCAGAAGTTCATTTGGACAGGAAAAATCAAAACGTATAATACATTTTTAATTAATTTCTAAGAACTACATAGAAAAGATAATATTGTCAAATGAAGCAGCAACAAGAATCAACAATAATTGTTTCTCAACCTCTACCAAAAGCCTACCATGCAAAAGCATCTGTATTAGGTGCTAAAAAGAAATTAAGGCAGGCTTCCTGCCCCCAAGGATCTTACAGTCTAATAGAGGAGACAGAGATGAGGAAATGTGGAAGCACCAGAAAGATAAAGAACGAGTGGAAGGTCACGAAGTTTCCCAAGAGGCTGTTCTCCATGTGTACATGATAAGAGTGTGCATGTGTGCACATGCATGTGAAGGTTAGAAGACAACTTAAAAAGCCACTCATGGGGCTGAAGAGATGGCTCAGTGGTTAAGAGCACCAACTGCTCTTGCAGAGGACCTGGGTTCGGTTCCCAGCACCCACATGGTGGTTAAGAACCGTCTTTAACTCCAGTTCCAGGGAAATCCAACACCCTCTTCTGACCTCCTCAGCATTGCACGACTCTGGTGCACCAACCTACATGCAGACAGTACATTCATACACATAAAAAATAAAAAAATAAAAAAAAAGCCACTCACATTTTAAGTTTATTTACTTATTTTTATTTTTATATGTATAAGTGTTTGGGCTGCATGTATTTGAGTGCACCTGTGAGTGTAATGTCCACAGAAGCCAGAAGAGGGCATCGGATTCCCTGGAACCGAAGTCAGGAATGGTTGTTAGCCACCACATGGGTGCTAGGATCTGAACTTTGGTCCTTGGCAATGCAGCCAGAGCTCTCTGAGCCATCTCTGCAGATGCCCATCCACATATTTTGAAGCAGAGTCTCTCACTAGCCTGGAATTCAGTGAGTAAACTAGGCTGGCTGGCCAGTGAGCCCCAGGAAGTTGCCTATCTCTGTCTCCTCAGTGCTGGAATTATGAGTGTACACTACCACATTCACACTATCATGCCTGGCTCTCAAGAGACTATTCTTGAGCTGGATACAATGGCTGAAGAAAAGTCAGCTTATGCAGAGGAAATAGCATTTTAAAAAAAGCAAAGAAGAACAATGTATGAAGAAATAACAGAAATTTTAATGTTAGTAGGAACCTATAAAAAAAAAACCTAAAAATCTAAAATTCTCTTTTAGATTGTGTGAAAACTGAATATTCTGTTTTGTCTCTTAGGAAACAAGAGCAACAAAAACCTAATTACATTCACTAGAAAGTCCCTAGAAAGCTGAGAAATGAAGAGAAGCAACCCTAGGGCCCAGATGGCAACCTGGACCATTTTGCACTAAAAGAAATCAAATTGTTAGAGGCAATAACCCAAATCCAGAGACAGGGCAGGAAATGTAGACAATGAGCCCAGAGCATCTGGAGCCAGAAAGCACATGAACTATCTAAAGCTGGGGTCATATGAGAAGAACCTCAGCACCACCCAGAAGAGGCTTCTACTAAAGAAAGTTGGGACAGTTTAAGCTTTAAAACATGTGATTGCAATAGTTTGAGGTTGCTACCAAATATACAACATATGCAAAAACTCATGAATTACAATGATGCTAAAAAAAAAAATGACTCAGTGGTTAGCACTCAAAGTTGCTAGGCAATTCTACTAGTAAAAAGTAAAAAGAGAGAGGAAAAAAAAACATCCAGGATTAATCCAATCTTTTGTGTCTGACCTGTGTTTCAGTATAACCAAATAGTAGTTGTAGAAGGTTCTCATTAAAACGTTGCAGTTAAGGGCTGGAGAGATGGCTCAACAACTGGCGCTCTTGTAGAGGACCTGGATTCCATTCCCAGTACTCACAAGGAAGCTAACTTCAGTTCCAGTGGCTCCAGTGACCTCTTCTGACTTCCATGGGCATTGTATGACATGAGTACACTTACATGCATGCAGGCAATACCCTCATGCACATAAAATAAAAATAAGCAAAATATATTTTTTAAAGTTGCAGTTAAAAAAAATATAGAAGAAAGCTGGGTGTGGTATGTACGGCTTTAGTCCTAGCACTAAGGAGGCGGAGGCAGGCAGATCTCTATGAGAGGGAGGCCAGCCTGGTCTACTTAACAAGTTCCAGGCCAGCTGGGATTACAGGGAAACACTGCCTCAAAACAACAACAAAACAGATAACCAAACCAAACCAATACAAAGAAGGAATGATTCTTAGAAAAAACACCATTTTGCAACATGTAGAGTCAGTTCTCCCCTTCCGCCATGTGGTTTCGGTCAGGTACCTGCTAAACCATCTCACTGGCTCAGTAGGAACTTCATAGTGATGAAATTGGTGTCAGCCAAAGCAGACTTGCAGCCTCATGCTGTGATGACACAGGAAGTACCAGTACTACCAAGATACTCTTCCCTAAAAACTAACCAAAATCAAGACTTTGAATCTACTACCATTTTACAGGTTGTAAAAGAAACAGGACAAGTCAAATGACACCATAAGGAAGCAATCATAAATCAAGGATATGATAGACCATGTGTCTTACAGGATAATGATCTTGCTTTTCAGATAAACAAATGAAAACAGGGAGAGGCATACAGGTAAGACTCAAAAGTGACTTCAAAGACACAACAAAAGCAGTGTGTGGTGTTTACTTCGATCCAAAGAAAAGGGGGATAGAATGAGCTAGATATAGCAAGGAAAATGTGACTACAAACTGGTTATCAGGTAAGTTTAAGGAATTGTGGTAAACTTTGTTAGATATACTAATGTTATAGTGATCAAGTTTTTCTTTAGTTATTATTATTATTATTATTATTATTATTATTATTATTTTGGTCTTTTTCAAGACAGGGTCTCCCTGTAGTCCCAGCTGTCCTGGAACTCACTCTGAGACCAGGCTGGCCTTGAACTCACAAAGATCTGCCTGCCTCTGCCTCCCAAGTGCTAGGATTAAAGGTAGTTATTATTATTATTATAAGATAAATAGGAAAAAATTTTGTCACTAAAATTTGCTTTAAAACCCTGCAGGAAAAGTGTTATGAGCAAGTTGATGAGATTGGAAAGACTGACCATTGTTAAAATGATGAGTCATGGGAATTTATTGTACCATTTTTTTCTTTCTTTTTCTTAATGTGTTATATGTCTGTGGTATGACTGGTCTACATTGTATATATGGGTGCAATATCTCCAGTATTATACCATTTAAGCATTTTTTTAATATTTTATTATTTTATTTGATGTGTATGAGTGTATTGCCTGCATGAATGTAAGTATACCCATGTTGTGTAATGCCTGTGGAGGTCAGAACAGGACATTGGATCCCCTGGTACTGGAGTTAGGACAGTGATTAGCTGTGATGTGGGTGCTGGGATTCAAACCCCGGGTCCTCTGCAAGAGCAGCCAGTGCTCTTAACTAATGAGCTATCTTTCTATCCCCTATCATCCCATTTTAATAAATGTCCTACTTTTATATATTATATATATATTCTACAATAAAATTTATTTTCTTTTTGAAATGTACAATTTATCTCAAAAGTCTGATGTGTCTAGCAGGCTGAGATAATGAAATCACAAAATATCCTCTGACTTTACCTAAAAACACAATTTCTTTTCTAGATTTATTAAGGAATATAAGTAAAAACTATAGCTGGGCCCAGTGGTAAACACCTATAATTCCAGAGATTTAAAAGAGACTGCCTGGGCTACATAGTGAGTTTCAGACCAGCCTAAGTTATATGGCTATATCCTATCTTAAAATATGAAAAACCAACCAATTAAACAAATTAAAACAAATGCTAAAATACATTTACTGTATATAACATATTACTTTGAACAACCATAAATTGATAAATAACTATCAAAAGCAAGTTGGTTGGGTTTTTAACATTTAGATATGAATTGCTAAATTATACTTTAATCCAATACTTCCTTGCTCTAAACCTTATTACCTGATAAACAAATTTATTTAATATTACAAAATTTAAAAGTGAGGTTTAATACCCTGTGAACATTAAGATTTTTCTAAAGCAAAATAAATGAATATGCATCTAAAAGAAGATCACAGAAGAGTTTTTCAAGCAAAAACAAATGGTCTGTAGTGTTCCAGAGCTTAATTCCAGTAAGCCTAAAAATTATTTAATAAGATATAATCTCAACATCAACTATTTGCTTAGCTCCAACATAAGATCTAGGATATAAAACTGCCTATTCTGATACTTGAATTCATTTTATGAATGAAAGTTTCCTCTTATTTATTTCTTTATGATGACAATATATGAGTTGTATGTAATTATTACTGAAAACAAAAGTTGCTGTCAGGCCAGCAAGATGACTCAGTGAGCAAAGGTGCTTGCTGCCAAGCCTGATAATCTAGTTCAATCCCTAGGACCCATTTGGTAAAAAGGAAAAACTGGGCTTGAGAGATGGCTCAGAGGTTAAGAACACTGGCTGCTCTTGCAGAGGACCTGGGTTCAATTCCCAGCACTCACATGGCAGCTAACAACTGTCCTAAACTCCAGTTTCAGGGGATCTCATGCCATCTTCTGATCTCTGTGAGCACTGCATGACACCGGTGTACTTACAAACATACAGGCAATATACACAAAAAATATAAATAAAATATTGTTTTAAAAAAACTAAAAGGGAAGAACTTACTCCTACAAGTTGTCCTCTGACCTCTGAGCTAAGCTTAGCTCTGACCATAAGAGCTAAGCCCCCCCCCACACACACACATACACATTAAGAAATAAATAAATAAATGTAATAAAAATCTTAATGTTTCTGCTTTCTTACAGGGATCATTAACCACACAAAACTATGTGTACAAACAGAAAGTAAAAATAGGTTATGAACTCTCAAATTACCACACTACTACCAATAAGTCATCAATTAACATAAAGCTTAACGGAAGCCAGTCATTATACACTGTCCACTTTGAGTCAAAAAACACATAAATGTAGGTGCACTGATGCGTGTACATAGATAATCATGCCCTGTATGCGAAAAATCTGATGTCTCATACTCATTTGTCCAAAAGTACTGTTTCTTTTCTAAATTTATCTTTTGTGTGGTGTTGCCGGGGTCTTGCATGCAGGCAAGCACTCCCCTAAGCTATATGCTCAGGCCCAAAGCATCTTTACTTCCTACTAGATGGTGAAAGGCTGTTTGTTCCTCAATGTGTGTTCACTAGAAAATAGTATTTATGGAGAAATAAATCCAATTTAGAATGGAATACATAGTAAGAAAACAAATATTCTCTGAGAAATGCTTCCTATGAGATAAAAGAACACTGCAGGTAGGGCTGGAGACAGGCCTGAGCAGTGCTTATTGCTCTTGCAGAGGTCCAGTTTGGTTCCCACCACCTATCTTGTGTGGCTCACAACCACCTGTAACTACAGACAGTGAACACGTGTGCATTTGTCCATGCATACATGTATGCACACACACACACACAATTTTTTTAATTGCAGGAAACAACAAACAGCATTATCTCAGTTTTAACTTGAAATGGTACTAATTTGGTCAAACAAAATAATTCAAGAATATTTAAAATACTGCTTTTAGTATGAGGCACTAATGGGGAGAGATAGTATAGGTTAACAAGAATTCTGTCATCATAACACAACATCATTGGTGAAATACTATAGGTTAAAATTAATTCTGCTATCATAATGCAACTTCATTGGTGGAGAAGTACATACCGAAGTGAGCTCTGAGGACGCCACCCATATCACATCAACCAGCAGGAGAATCACTATCCCCAGGGCCATTCGCCTGCGCTGACTGAAGCCACTGTTCTGGGAATTCATGCGGTTCATGATAAATACACAAACCATTTGCAGTCTGTTATTTTAGAAAATAGAGAGCTCATTAGGGTCAATTTTAGAAAAAGAGCCATATAAAAATCAGAAAGGGGGTATACTGAAATGTCTGAGATTCAGTGCATGCTCACAATGAAGGATAGTTTACCTTGTTGTCAGGGCCTCTCTGAGATCCTCAAATACAATGCCTGCAAACCTGGCAGATCTCAGTCTAAATGGAAGTGAAGAATTTGGCCCACCTAAAACAGCACCCAGAAATGATTCTTAGGAAAATGTCAGGAGTTGCAAGTTTCAGCACATATTTTTCATTCTTAATCTTCTATCTGAAAGACCACCAAAATGTATTAAACAGAGGCCCCACTTTCCTCTCAAGTTTCATGCTATCTTCTGTACACTTAAGATTATACTCAGAGAGCTGGGGTAGAGTGCTTACCTAGCATACCTGAGGCCCTGGGTTCCATCCCAGCACCTTATAACCTGGGCATGGTGGCACATGATTGTAACCTTAGCCCTTGCAAAGTGGAGGGGAAAGGGGTTAGGAGAATCAGAAGTTCAAGGCCAGCCAGAATACATAGAGGGTTTGAGGCCAGCTTGGGCTACAAGAGTCCCTGTCCCAAAACAAAAACTAGTGCCAGGTGGTAATCCCAACACTCAGGAGGTAGAGGCAGGTGGATTTCTGTGAGTTCAAGGCCGGACTGATCTACATAGCTAATTCTAGGGCAGCCAAAGCTATCTCACAAAAGGAAAGGGAAAAAAAACATAAAAATATAAAAACAAAGACAAGACAAGTTGGGGATGGAGTCCATCTAAGTTGGTAGAGTGTTTGCCTAGCATGTACTAAGTGCTTAGTTCAATCCCAGATGCATAAACTAGGTGGGGTGGGTGCTACATGCCTATTCTGTGTCCCAGCAGTCTGGAGATAGAGACAAAAGGACCAAGCTCAAGTCTATCCTCGGCTACAAAGCCTGTTTGGGGCCAACCTAGACTACAGGAGGCCCTGTAGTCTAAAAAAAAAAAAAAAAAAAAAAAAATCCAGGCTCAGAGAGCAAGGTGCTTGGCACCAGGGGGCAAAACAGCAGCATTAGTATATGGCGATGTAAGAGTCGCTGACTGTAGGAAGATGGCTCCTCAAGTGTCAGGGACACACAACTCCACTGCTTCTCCCCTCCAGGACTTCAGCCCCAGGGACAGCCTGCATCTCAAGGTCTTATCTCCGAGATCTCGAGTGGATTCGGCTGACAGGAAGTGATGTGCCAGGTTCCACTCACCTCCGGTAAGGACGAGGGTCGTCCTGGCTCCCCACCCGCCCCGTCACTACCCGCTGGCTGCAGCCCAGTGGACTGGGACAACCAGCCAGGACGGGGAAGCCTGCTCTGCGGAGGGGAAAAGGGGGAAATGCAGCGGTGTCGTCTCTGGACGGGCGAGGCCACTCAGGCGTCCTCGAAGGCCGCGGACTCCCGCCCGCCGCCTACCTGGCCTTCCTGCCCGGTGATGGCGTCGTGGCGGCACCATGAGCGGCCCCGGCTCGGCCCGCGGCCCAGCGCCGCTGCCTTAGACCGCCCGCACCGAGCCCGGCATCGCGCCGCGCAGTAGGCCGGAGCTCGGAAGCCGCGCTGTCCCTCAGCGCCAGGCCGCGGCTGTCAGTCAAACCCGCAGTCGGCCGTGGACAGAGGGGGAGTGAGCCAGGCCACTGGACCGCTCGGGAAGCAACAGCCACGGAGCCCTGGATTGCGGCCGGGGCCCAGGCCCCGCCCCCCTGCCGCCAGCCAGAACCCGCCTCCGGCCGGCCAACCAACCAGCCTCCGCCCCCAATCAGACAGCCAACCAAACCCTCTTCCGGGCCGGTCAGCCAGCTAGACCCCGCCCCCGACCTGTCAGCCCGCCAGACCCCGCCCCCGGCAAGTCAGCCATCCAGGCTCCGCCCCCGAACGGCCAACCAGCCTGGCCCGGTCGGGGTACCGCCAAGCCATTAGGCCGCCATCCTTGGATGGCCAACCAGGTAGGCCCCGCCTCCGGCCAACTAGCCAGGCCCCGCTGCCCGATGGGCCACCAATCAAGTTCTGGCCCCCCGGACTGACAGTCAGGCCCCGCCCCAGGCCCTTCTAGGCCCCGCCCCCAGCGTGTCAACTGGCCAGCAGGCCAGAGGGCCAACCAAGCCCCGCCCCCAGACAGCCAACCAGGCTTCACCCTCCGGCCCTCCCCGCCCTGTGAGCCCGGGCCCTAGCCCAGGACTGCAGACAAGTGGGCTTGTCACTGCAACCCCAGCAAGGACGCATCTGAAGGGCGATGGAGACCTAATGTGGACTCGTGTTCGGGGCAGGGCATTGCAAGAGGAGACTTGACACTGACGCATGGAGAGGAGATGGGCAGGGAGCAGGAAAAAGCAGGTGTGGGTGTCTAGGAACTAGCCAAGCCTGGAGAGGTACCCAGGCGTCCCCACAGCCCCGCCCTGTATCTAAAGCTGCCAGCTCAGTTTCCTCTAAAGTTGAGGCACCAAACTTTCAGTCCCTTTCTAGAAAGACAGGCAGAAAAGCGCATCACGCTTTGGATTCCTGGATTACTTTTGTCCAAAAACTAGATCCTTGATCTTGCAGTTACAAGCTGTACTAGGCCAAGTTACTCTCTGTCCCTCGCTTTCCTCATCCAAAAAATGTCGGGATAATATTGGTGTCTCTTATTTTTAAGTTTCTTGGAGCCCCCATAAGAAAGGTCGTCCAGCATTCTGACTTATACTTAGAAAACAAACGCAAGAGGTAAGGGTTCTGTGATAGAACCAGAATTGTCTACCACAAAAATATTGTTAGCTTCTGGATCAGATGATGCAAAAAAATAAATTTTGCTTTTCAATGTAGTTCATCTACATATTCTAGTGACTAAAAGAAATAGAATGAACATTTGTGTTGATTTTGTCAGATTCTAGTAAAGTATTAGCATCTAACCCCTCTAATCATTAAAAAAAAATAATCTCTGGGACTGGGAAAACTGTTCAGTACATAGGAGTACTGCTGCAGCCTCCTGCCTGGTGGCGCTGACCTTTGATTCCAGTACTCAAGTGGAGGCAGGTGGATCTCGGTGAGTTTGAGGTCAGCCTGGTCCTCATATCTACATAGTAAGTTCCAGCTGGGACTACAGGGAGACACTGTCTCAAAAAAAAAAAAAAAAAAAAAAAAAAAAAAAAAAAAAAAAAAAAAGAAAAAAAAAAAAAAAAAGAAAATACAAGAGTGGAGTACTATGCTGTGTAAGCTTAAGGAGTTCAGTTCCCTTCACTATCACCCATGTAAAAAGCAAAAGCTGAGTTGGCTTTTGTAGGAAAGCTGGTCACACCGCAAGCACTGTGCAGGAGGCTGAAGGCTCACTAGCTACCAGTTCAATGAGAGGCCCTCCTTTCTCAAGGGAATAAGGTAGAGTGATAGAACAGGACATCTGATGTGCTCGTCTGGCCTCTGCATGTACACTCCTGCACACGCACACATACACACACACACACACACACCACACCTGTAATTGCTAGGCCTTTTGGCTAAGATCATGTACATTGTCTGTTCTTACCAATTTATAAAACCTGATCTGTCTTCTTTCTGAGGACAATATATTAAATGGATTTGGGGAGCAGGAAGCTGGAATATGAGCTTGCACCATTCACTCCATATCTAAAACATACATCCTCGGGGTCCTTAAAAAGTGGGGCCCTACCTGGGGCATGGGTGGTACAAGTCCTTTAATCCAGTATTAGGCAGGCAGGCAATCTCTGTGAGTTTTCAAGGCCAACCTGTCTACATAGGGAGTTTATCCAGGACAGTAGGGATACAGGGGACCCTTCTCAAAAAGGCAAAAAAAAAAAAAAAAAAAAGTTGGGGCTGGAGAGATGGCTCAACATTCATTCAGGGCATCTGATACCCTCTTCTGACCTCCACAAGCATTTTATGCATGAGTGTACTGACATATATATGCAAGTAAAGCATTCACATAAAAGAAATAATACCTATAGCCATGTACTTGAAATTACTACATATGGGGAATATAGTTTGGCATAGCTCTTATTATTTCATCACTAGGCTTTTTTGCCCCCTCAGTAACATTCCTTAGGATGCTAGAGTCATAGTATGCTTAAGAATTTTTATGCTACACATATGATATAATCTGGAAAAAAAACATGATGAATCTTTCAAGATCTGAGAGTCAACTAAAGTGGGTTCTAAATTTAATCTGAATGTCTAAATTTTTTTTTTTTTTTTTTTTGGTCTTTTTCAGACGGACTCCCTGTAGACTCCACTGTCCTGGAACTCACTTTGTAGAACAGGCCTGGCCTAGAAACTCAAAGATCTGCCCTGCCTCTGCTCACCAGTAGCTAGGATTAAGGTGTGCGCCACCACAACCCGCTTGAATTCTAATTCTTAATCTGGTAACTTGTTATGGAATCTTGAAGATTATCAACAGTACTGTATCTCAGTTTCTCCAGCTATAAATATGTTTCTTAAAAATGATAGCATGTAAATACGTTACCAGTATTGCCCCATTTTTTCCAGAACATTCTACTAAACAACAATGGTAACAATGTTCTTTTGGCAGAAAAATTAATTCTAGGTAGATTGTTTTCATGTAGTCTCGAATGTAGTTCAATTCTTCCATTAACATTTCTGCCCGGGAGGGAAACCGACCAACTCAAGCATTTCTGTCATTTTTGCCCCATGTATATACATACATAGGCACCTTATCCAACCTAAATCCTCAGTCACTTCAAGATCGTTGTTGGAGAGTTATTATCTGTTGTCTGATCTGATAGCTTCGATGTTTTGGGTATTTAGTGTTTGTTTTGGGTTGTTTTGTTTGTTTTCCTTTTTTTGTTTTCAAATAGTTAGGGGTCAAAGTCAGGGCTTGTAGGTGTTAAGGAAGAACTCTACAGTTTCTAAAGTCTGAGTCTGGCTGTTTGCAAACGCCTGGGCTCAAGTGACCCTCCTGACATAGAAAAGCTGGAGCTGGCGTCACACGTGTGTGTGCATGGTTATTGTTTTATATATATATATATATATGTCTTATTTCTGTGTGGATAAGTCTTAGAAACATGGATCATTCATTACCTTGTCCTTCCCATCACGTCTCAGTCGTACATTTTCAAATCTGAATTCCACAATAGCAAGGGTTTTGTTTTATTCTCCACTGTGTATGCAGATTTGCAGTCAATATTGGTTGAATGAACTTGAACACCCTGCTGCCTCTCAATCTTTTCAATATAATTGATCCTTTCCCAAGACTCCATTTCTATCTATTGGCAGCTCTTTTCCTTGTCTCACAGGCTTGATCTTTTTATAAATTCCCTTTTTATTCTTCAAAGTTGCTCCCTCTTTAAGCCTTTTGAAATCTATTATAATCTATAAAGATCCATTAAGTCTGCACCTTCCAAAATGTCCCCCAAAATGCAGTCTAGAGAATGTCATTTCCCCCCAAATACTTGTGACACAATATAAACATAAAATCAAATTCATGTGTATTCAGCCTAGTCACTGGTGAACTCTCCAAGCATACCAGTTTCAAAGGCTACAATTTAAGTTCAAGGCCTAGGAATTTAACTAATGAGAATGGCCTCTTAAACTGATAGCTGAATCCACTTCTAATCTGTGAATTCCAAAAAACAAGCAAGGGATATTGAGAGGCAGAGATTGTAGCTATAGGTTAAATGTATCTGAATACAACCAAACACAGATTGAAAATATTCAGGATAAAAATTACATCTGTATTAAATATACAAATTCTTTTCTTGTCATTTTCCCACATTCATGTATGAGGACAAGAAAGAAAGAAAGAAAGAAAGAAAGAAAGAAAGAAAGAAAGAAAGAAAGAAAGAAAGAAAGAAAGAAAGAAAGAAAGAAAAAAGAAAGAAAGAAAGGAAAAGAAAGAAAAGAAAAGAAAGTCTGGAGAAATGGCTCAGCAGTTACGAGCGCTAGCTGCTCTTATAGAGAACCTAGGATTCTGTTCCCAGCACACCCATGACAGCTAACAATAATCCGTAAGTAAAGTTCCAGGGGATCTGACACCCTCTTCTAGCCTCTGTGGACATCACATTCATTCAGTGCACTTATATGCATCCAGAGTAAACACTCATGCACCATACATGTAAAATAACAATTAGAATTGCAGGCATTGGTAGCATACTTGTAATCCTAGCACTGGGAAGACAGAGACAGGAGGATCCTTGGGATTCTCTGGTCAGCCAATGTAGCCTACTTGGTGAGTGCCAAACCAGTGACAGACTCATCTCTAGAAACGATTTAAAGGAAACGGGGAAATATATGTCACTTTCATGCACACAATTTTATAATGGGACTTGAGTGTCCTCAGAGTTTGGTGTCTTAATGGGATGTTGAGACCAGTCTCCCAGAAATGCTAAGGGCTGACCTGTGTTCAAATTTGCTCCAGCAAGACAGATGGTCACCATCACTTGTATTGGGCAATGACTCACAGCTAGCAGAGGAGTGGAAAAGATTTGTAGTGGAAAGCCAGATTGAGGTGTGCCTCCAACTCTTACTAGAGGACATTAGGATGTGGAAATTAGAAATAACTAGAAGCAAGGCAATGTAAGGGGTTGGCTAGGGGTGTATATAGAGCTTTCTCTGATCTAGTATAACTTGGAAATGAAACATCTAGGGAACTGGCAGTTATTTACCAGGTTTTGGCCATTTGGAGTCAATTATTTGCAGATACAGTAATTTTTCTGCTATGACTGGTACAAAGGTTGTGGGTCAGAGGCCCATTTTTCTATATGTCTAGCCAGTGTCTGTTTCTATATTCAGTCTCTCACCAGTGTTGACTTTATGGCATCATACTGTCTGCATATCTACCAGGATGCTGGGCACATGGCCATCTTGATAAATGATTGATTTGATTTGCTTCTAAGAAACAGTTAAATGTATTGAGATACACAGTTTTTAAAAAGTATGCACTGTATATAGATTTCTTTAAGTTGAACTATACTGCATTTTATAGGGTGCATGATACACTGAGATTGAAGTCATAAACTTAAGACGTTCTTAGATAGCTAAGGTATTAAGTGCTATTGTAAGCAAGAAATGCCTAAACTCCATGAAATTTATGGGAAAGTTGGAGGAAAAAGACTTGCGGGGTGTCCCCCAATAGGGGTGTCCCCCCAGGTATATTTCATGATACTTTCCTTTTTAACCTCTTCTCCCATTGGTCCCCTTCCTCCCATGATATAACCTGCATTCTCTTTTCACATTCTATATGTGTATATTTTATTCTAAATTTTACACCTGCAAGAAGACATACAGTATTTATCTGTATGAGTCTCACTTGTTTTACTTAGCATGATGATGGCCAGACCTGTTTTCCTGCAAATGATATGATTTTTGTCTTTTTTATTTAATCAATGAACAAAAGTACTGGGTATAAATATAACATATTTTCTTTGTTGTTCAGCTGTTAATGAGCATCTAGGCTAATTCCATATTCTGGCAATTGTGACTAGTCAGCACAGATTTGAATAAAAGTTCCAAACACAGATAGACTGGGAATCTCTAAACAGTGCAAGATTGCTGCCCAATCATTGTCATGTAACATGAGTTTTGAGGGCTTAATCTTTTCTTATAGATAGAAGCCTTTAAGAGGTAAGTGGTTTATGAGCTTGCTGTGTGTGTGTGTGTGTGTGTGTGTGTGTGTGTGTGTGTGTGTGCGTGTGTTGCTGGGGATGAACCCAGTGTCTTTTGCATGCCAGGCAAGTGCTCCAGCACTGTTTCATATATCTGGAAAAGCTGAAACCTACAAGATTCACCAAGGACACCTTCTTGGAGAGGAGACTCTGACCACCCAGCTGCCAGGAGGCTGTTCTCAGACTTGTGCAGTTGCCTGCAAATTGTGCAGAGAGCTCCTGGGTCGTGGTTTTCATGAGTTGCCACCTGTGTTGGGGTGGGCTTTTCCATGACAGGGCTGGATTTGAGTCATCCCTGCTCCTGTTAGTAACCCCATAAAAACTCATAGTTCACCAAGTTGAACTTTGGTGCTATCATTACGTTGGCCTGTCATGGGGTCCCTATCTGGGGTGAGTAGATGTGTGTGTGTGTGTGTGTGTGTGTGTGTGT
>VZQC01015082.1:3939167-3991936 GCA_009823505.1 Rhizomys pruinosus
GTGTGGGAGAGCCCAGCCCACAATGAATGGTGCCACCCTGGGCAGGTTGTTGTGTACCGTATAAGAAGGCGGGCTGGGCATGGGCCAGGGGAGCAAGCCAGTGAACAGCCTTCCTCCATGGCCTGTGCTTCAGCACCTGCCTCCAGGTTCCTGCCCTGAGTTCCTGCCTTGGGCTCCCTGAGTGATGAACTGTTACCCAGAGATGTAAGCTGAATAAACCCTTTCCTCCCCAAGTTGGTGTCGGTCAGAGTGTTTTGTCACAGCAATGGAAGACAAACTAGAAGCATTCTGTCCTAGTTTGTCTTATATTGCTGAGATAAGACACTGACCAAAGGCATCTTGAGGGGAGTGTGCTAGTTACTTTTCTGTTGTTGTGATAGGACACCATGACCAAGAGAACTTTTAGAAGGAAGAGTTTATTTGGCTTATGGTACCAAAGGGGTAAGAGTCCATAATGGTGGGGTGGCAGAAGGTGGGTGAAGCAGAAAGCTGAATGATCACATCTTCAATCAGGTGCAAGATGCAAAAAGAGACTGGAAACCCAGAAAGGCTTAAGAATGCTCAAAGCTCACCCCAAGTGATGTGCTTCCTCCAGCAAGGAAGGTCTCATCTTCTAAAACCTCACCCAAAACATCACCACCAACTGGAGACAAATGTCCAAATACTTGGAATCTATGGCACAACCCACAGTGGGCTGGGCTTTTCTGTCACTTAAAAGTTAAGAAAATGCATCACAGACATGGCCACAGGCCAATCCATGGGAGGAAATTCCTAAACTGAGGTTCCTTTCTCCCAGGTGACTCTAGTTTGTATCATGTCGACAAAAACTAACTCATATATACCACTTAATACCTCATCACCCCTAGATTGTAATGTCAGTATTTATTGTATCATGTTGACAAAAACTAACCCATATATACCACTTAATACCTCATCACCCCTAGATTATAATGTCAGTATTTATTTGGTTATTTGGGGGAGGTATTTTTGAGACAGGGTCTCCCTTTAGTCCCAGCTGTCCTGGAGTTCACTCTGTAGACCAGGCTGGCCTTGAACTCACAGAGATCCTTCTGCCTCTATCTCCCCAGTGCTAGGATTAAAGGCATGTGCCACCAAGCCTGGCTTATTTGGTTATTTTAATTTTCTTTTTTAAAACTTTTTATTTATCTATTTATTATTTGTGTGTGTGTGTGTGTGTGTGTGTGAGAGAGAGAGAGAGAGAGAGAGAGAGAGAGAGAGAGAGAGAGAGAAACTGTGAAGACCAGAAAAGTGCACTAGATTAGATCCTCTGGACCTGAAGTTATAGGTGGTTGTGAACCATAGACGTAGGTGCTAGAAACCAAATTCCAGTCCTCTGCAAGAGCAGCAGGTGTTCTTAACCACTGAGTCATCTCTCTAGTCTCTCCATTTTTTTTTTCTTGTTTTGTTTTGAAACAGGATTTCATATACCAGGCTGTCTTCTAACTCACTGTGAAGCCAAGGATGACCTTGAACTTCTGATCTTCTGGCCTTCACCTCCCAGCCCCTGGATTCACAGGTAGATGCATGCCATCACACCCACTTTATGAGGTGCTGGGGATGAAGCCCAAAGCTTTATGCATGCTAGACAAGTACTCTACTTTGACAAATACTTGGTGACTGCCAAATGCCTTTTTGTAGCAGTCTTCTATCACCTTAATAAATGAGCCTGCTATTCTCCCCAAGCTTGGGGGAGATCACCCTCCATTTTACCCGTTTATTTTTCTACCACTCCAAGTTCAAAATATCTCTTGAAGATAGCCCTTTTCCCAACCTCTATCGCCATATTTTTCTTCAAGCCACCATCTCCCATCACACTGATGACCCAAATGTCTCTGATGGCTCTGCTTCCACTCTCAGTCTCACAGACTATAGGTCAAGCAGCACTTATAAGGATCTAAAGCACTTAAATCATGGCTGGGGCTGTAGCTCAGTTGGCAGAGAATTTGTCCAGCATAATAAAGCCCCAGGCTTGATCCCCAGTATTGCATAAACCTGGTGTGCTGGTACACACCTGGAACTCCAATACTTGGGATATTGAGGTAGAAAGATAAGAAGTTTAAGTGTATCCTTGGCTACACAGTGTAGGAAGATCCAGTTTGAACTGGGGGCTAGTTCTCAGCTAGCACACCTCAGGGCTCCATCTGGGAGTCATGGGATTTCTCTGACCTCGCCCCAAGAAGGAGCAAGCAAAGTGGCCCCGGGTACAGGATGTTAGGCAGAGCAGCAGTGTGCAGTGGCACTGAACTGGGGGTCCGTGATTGGCTCTGGGAACTGACGTCATTTTGCTTATAAAAGAAAGCTGTAGCAGGCGATAAACTGAATTCTCCATTACCATCATTACAGAATTCCCGGCCATTAATTTTTTGCGCACATATGGCCGAAGCAGGCCTGAATTTTGTTCAAGTGACCAGTGGGTTGGACAGCAGTCCTTTAGACCACCAATCTGGATACTGGTGTGGTGAAGTGAATTGTGAGTGGACATAGGCTGAAGATAGACCATCAGCCATCAGCCTGAAATTCCTGTCCAGGGGCCACCAGTCTTTGGGCAGGTGGAAAAAGCACATCCAAAGGTAGGAAACGTTCCGTTGTCCCAGGCTAAGGACCTGAGTTGGAAGTACCTCTCAGGTTGGGTTATGGAAGTAACTGACTGACCTCTGCACCAACGGCTCAGTTCCCCACAGTGTCTGCAAGGTGGGCACTGTGCTCCCCTTCCCTTAACAGGACCATGCTGTACCTGCTTGTGGCAAAGGAAGCTTCCTACAACACAGGGAATTGGAGGGCAACCTGGGCTAGAGATTCTGTTTAAAATAAAATAAAATATGGCCTAGCGATTTAGAGTGCCGACTGCTCTTACAGAGGACCCGGGTTCGATCCCCAGCACCCACATGGCGGCAGAGAACCGTCTGAAACTCCAATTCCAGGAGAACTCCAGTTCCAGGGGAATCTGAGACCCTCTTCTGACCTCCGTGGCACTGCACGACACGGGAGCACAAACTTGCATGCAGACAGTACATTCATACACATACAGAAATAAATAAAATTAAAAAATTAAATTAAATTAAAATAATAAATTAATAAAATTGGAGTGAGACCATGCCAGTCCTATTTGCATAACCATCCCATAACTTCCACCATAGTGCTCGTTTCTATGGGACTAAATGCATTGGCTCCTAGCTATCTCTCCTGTCACTAAACATCAGTTCTGAAGATCTCTCTGTGCTCCAGCCCTCCCTCTTCTAGCCTTGGGGCTTTTGCAGTTGGCATTCTCTTTCCTACAGTTTGTGAGGCCTTTTGCATTATTTCCTCAGAGAGGTTTTCCTCAGTCTATTAAATCTAAAAGTATTACCTCAACCCCAGTGTATATACACAGAAAGAGACAGACACACACACACACACTCACCACTCTTCACTTTCCTAATTTGCTGTATCCTTTGTTATACACCTATAACTAAAAGTGCAATGTGTATGGTGTATAGCATGTTCATATGTGTCCACATGTGTTCTAGTGCTCATACATATGGTTAAGGAGGCCAGGGGAGGACAGTGAGTGTCTATGTTTTTCTTCCCCTTATTTTTTAATTTATTTTCATTTAAAAATTGTTTACATTTTTTGCATGTGCCTATGTGTATTTATGCATGCATATGCATATGTGATTGTGTGTTTGTGTATATGTGTTTATGTGTGTTTGTGTGCATATTTTTATATTTGTATTTATGCATGTTTGTATATATGTGTTTACATATACATGCATGTGTGTATGCCTATGTAGAGTATGTTTATGTATGTATGTATATTTATGTATATATGTTTGTGCATGTGTTTGTGTGCATGCCATCATGTGTATGTTTATGTGTGTGTGTACATGTTCATGTGTGTGGTAAGTGTTCATATGTGTTCATATGTTCATATATTCATATGTTCATATATATGTGTGTTTCTTTTTTAATTTTTTTATTTATTTATTTTTGTATGTGTATGAATGTACTGTCTGCATGTAGGTTTGTGCACCTGTGTCATGCAATGCCACGGAGGTCAGAAGAGGGTCTCAGATTCCCCTGGAACTGGAGTTCTCCTGGAATTGGAGTTACAGATGGTTCATAGCCGCCATGTGGGTGCTGGGGATTAAACCCGGGTCCTCTGCAAAAGCAGTCAGTGCTCTTAACCGCTAGGCTAACTCTCCAGCCCCATGTGTTTCTACCTGAACACCAAGGTGCTCCATGGTTTCTGTTTCACTTACGTCTGCCTTTCAGTACCTCAATTCATGTATAAGCATGAAGGGCACTTGAATTCCATTTATTGATGATCTGAATACATGATGACTCTCTGACAACTCTTCTTTAGGAAGGCCCCAGTTCCAAGGGTAGCCAGCCTACCATTAGTACACTACCTATTATCAGCAACTTCTCCCTTGTCCTATTAAGAACTTTCAAAGTCAGGAATGAGAGACACATCAAGGGATTAAGATCTATCACTTTTTAGCTTTGCTGTTGCATATTGGTGGCTAATTGGAGGTGATCTGAGATGACAGGAACCAAAACTATGATGAGAAATGCCTTCTGCTGAAGGAACTCCACTTCTGAAATTCTGTTCTGTGTGGTCAGGTGGTGGGTGCACACACGTGTGTGGAGGCTAGAGGTTGCCAGTGAGTACCTTCCTCTATCCCTCTCTGCCTATTATTTATTTTTGTTTTAATAATTAACATTTACTTCTGTGTGTGTGATCATGAACATACCACAGAGGACAATTTGTAGTTTGTTTTCTACCATGTGGGTCCCAAGAATGGAATTTAAGTCATAAGGCTGGGTAGCAAGCACTTTTTTGGGGAGAGCCATCTTGTTGGCCCTATCTATTATTTATTTATTTATGTGTTTGTTTGTTTTTGAGACAGGGTCTCTTTCCTGAATGTGGCTAGACTGTTGGTCAGCAAACTTCAGGGATCCTGTAATCTCTGCCCACAACCCCACTCCAGCTCTAGGATTACAGATGTGTGCTGTTGTGCTCTGCTTTTATGTGGGTTCAGAAGCTCTGAACTCAGGTCCACAGGTTTGCACAGCAATTACTTAACCCACTGAGCCATCTTCCTAGCTCTGAAATTCTGCTCATAAGAATTAAGTTATTTAGCTATCTACTCATCCTTCTTCAACTATTCAAGCCACTAATTTTTTTTTTTTTTTTTTTGCTGTTGTTTTGTGAGACAGAGTCTCTGGTAGCCTGGTCTATCTTCCAAGTTTCTATGTGACCAAGGATGACCTTGACCTCCTAGTTCTCCTGCTTGCATCTCTAAATGCTGAGATTACAAGCTTTGGTTCTACTAACAGGTTCTTTTTCCTCCCATTTTAAAAATGAATTCATTGAGAATTGAGAATTTTATTCAATATACTTTTTTTGGTCTTTTTGAGACAGGGTCTCCCTGTAGACCCAGCTGCCCTGGAACTCACTCTGTAGACCAGGCTGGCCTTGAACTCAAAGAGATCCCCCTACCTCTGCCTCCCAAGTGCTAGGATTAAAAGTGTGCACCACCACGCCCAGCTTAACAATATACTTTTATCATATTCTCCTGTCTCCCAACTCCTCCCAAATCCACTTCTACCTCCATTCATTTTTTTTTCATCATGAAGGCCAATTGTGTTGCCTGGCTACTCTGGAGAGTGGCACCAGCACTGGAGTGTGGTTGACCTAACATGGGCCACACCCTTAAAGAAAACTGACTCTTCTACCAGCAGCCGTCACATTGGTATAGCTCCTTGGTTAGGGGTGGGACTTTGTGCTCACCCCCACCTTCCAGGCTGGGTTTTTTTCTGCCTGGACCTTGAACAGGTCATGTGCCTATCACAATTGCTGTGAGTTCATATGTGCACCTGCCCTGATATCTGGAAAACAGTTTCCCCTCTGGCTCTTAGAATCTTCCTGGTCTTATAATCTTGAAGATCCCTGAATGTTTCAGGGAAGGGTGTGACAAAGATGTCCCAACTAGGGCTGAGCCCTCTATAGTCTTTATTCTCTGTACACTGACAGCTGTGGGTCTCTGTGATAATTGTCCTTTACTGCTAGAAGCTTCTCTGATGAGGGTTGAGAGATGTACTAAGCTATGAGTGTAGAAATGAGTCATTAGGAGTCAGGTGACTACTGTGTCTATTTAGCATATTATTAGTAGCAGGTTCTCCTCTAGGACCCATGATTTATTTAGCCACAGGTTCTTGGCCTCAATAACAGTGCCAGATATGGTTCCATCTTGTATAGCTGGCCTTATAGTCAACCAGAGGGTGAATGGTTGCTCCTATAACATTTATGCCACTGTTGCACTAATGGACACATACTGCCAGGTCAGTCTTTTTTGTAGCTCACATGGATCACTGGGTAAGATTGATGATTACTTTTCTCCTCTGGCAGTGTGCATAGTACTTTCCAGCATTATGAAAGCTAGCCAGTAGAATTTATATTGGGAAACAACTATAAGAATTTGAAGCCGTTGAAGGCAAGATATGGGGAGCAGGAATTTAAATGGATGGCAAGAGGAAGAAAGTAGTAAACTCAGAGACAGGATTCTACTTAACTGAAGAAATATTTATTGAGTGGTTCAATACCCACCTGATTTCTCCATGATTTGTGAGCTCAAATATAGGTTCTCTGCAGCACTAGGGTCTTACTGTCAAGTTCTGGGGGTAACAAAAAGCAATGGCAGTAGCATGAAATGTTTGGGGGTCAGTGGACTATCACTGGCCAACCTGAAGAGTACTGGGACTTTTATTTGCTGCGATGAGGTATCTACTTGAGGTGTTGATGACCACCCCCACCCCTATTATAGGACAGCTCCATTTAACATTTTTTAATGTTTGCACATGCATATATTTTACACAGATTGTATATTAGTTAGTGTATTAGTCACTTTTCTGTTGCTGTGATGAAACACCATGAGCAAGGGAACTTATAAAAGGAAGAGTTTATCTGAGCTTACGATTGAAGGTTCCAGGGAATCAGAGTCCATTGTGGCAGGAGGCATGGAGTCTGGAGCTGGAGCAGAAAGCTGAGGGTCATGTCTCTCAATGAGTGCAGGAAGCAGAGAGAGAGAGACTGGAGACCACAAGGCTTGATAAACTCACTAAGCCTGCCACCAATAATGTATTTCCTCCAGCATGGCCACACCTTCTAAGACCTCCAAAACAGTGCCACCAACTGGAGACAAAATGTCTGAATACTTAAAGCCTGTGGGGGGACACTCTCATTCAAACCACCACAGTTAGTTTCCATATGGTTATTCAAAAGGCCTCTGTACCCCACCTATCCATTTTCCACCCCATTTAATACTTCCTTTACCATTATTTCCCTTACCCCCTTTATATCACTGCATTATATCTCCCTTGAAACTATTCCCCATGGCACTAGCAGGGTTTTTTTTTTTTTTTTTTTTTTTGGTCTTTTTGGGACAGGGTCTCCCTATTGTCCCAGCTGGCCTGGAACTCACACTGTCAGCCAGGCTGTCCCTAGACTCACAGAGATCTGCCTGCCTCTGCCTCCTGAATGCTAGGATTAAAGGAATGCACTACCACGTCTGGCTAACAGTTTCTTTTTTTAAAAATAAAATTAATTTTTTATCATTTTATTTTAATTTTTAAATTTTATGTGTCTGAGTATATTGCATGCATGTAGGTAAGTGTTCCCCTGCAGTTCAATGCCTGCTGAGGTCAGAAGAGGGCATTGCATTCCCCTGAAACTGCAGTTACAGATGTTTGTTAGATGCCATGTGGGTGCTGGGAACTGAACCAGAGTCCTCAGCAAGAGCACCCAGTGCTGTTAATCACTTAGCCATCTTTCCAGTCCAACTAACAGATTCTTAATGGACAGAATCCTCGCATCCAGCACATAGAGATGCTCAATAAATATTTCTTCAATTAAGTAGAATCCTGTCTCTGAGTTTACTACTTTCTTCCTCTTGCCATCCATTTAAATTCCTGCTCCCCATATCTTGCCTTCAACGGCTCCAAATTCTTATAGTTGTTTCCCAATATAAATCACAGTCCTGAATTTTTTCCAGAAATACACTAGCTACTGGTTAACAGCAGAGTCCTTGGCAGCTGAGGAGAAGGGCACAGATGCTGTTCTGAAATCTAATCTCTTTGGCCCAAGTCTCACAGTTAGCCTTGCCAAGAAACTGATTCCAGCCCTGCATTTCCAGCCAGAACCTTGCATTCCAAGGTAGCTGGCCAGCCCACAAGCTTTCAGGTCATTTTACCCCATTATTTTAACTGCTCCTGTGTTTCTTGTTCTGCTCTTGAAAATGGACACGTATTCCTCAGGTTTGGAATAAGGACAAGCTCATCTATGAATCCATTTTAATAAAAAATATTTTTAGCAGGGCATGGTGGCACACGCCTTTAATCGTAGCACTTGGGAGGCAGAGGCAGGTGGATCTTTGTGAGTTTAAGGCCAGCCTAGTCTACACAGTGAGTTCCAGGACAGCCGGAGCTGACAGGGGAGACCTTGTCTCGAAAAGACCAAAAAGAAATTATTTTATTTTGTGTTGTGTGTGTTATATGAGTATGCATTCATGTATGTCATGTATGTGTGCAGCACAGAAGTATATGTGGCTTCGGAAGCCCAAGTTCCATGTTAGGTGTCTTCTTTGGTTGCTCTCTATTTCATTTTCTAAGACAAGTTTTCTCACTGAGCCTGAAGTTTGCCAATTTGTCTAGGTTGTCTGAACAGCAAGCTCTGGGAATCTGCCTGTCTCTTCCTCCTACCCCTATCCCTATCCTATCCCCAGGACTGGGGTTCGAGGTGCAGGCAGCTATGTTCACCTTTGAATGGAAGCAGCTAGGTGTGGAATGATGATGGGGCTGACCTTGGGAGCTCGGAGTCCTTCAGCAAGCTAGCTCCTGAGGAGTTTGCACTGCCCGGGTGGCTATCCCAGAGAGCCTGCCAGGTAAAGCCCTGACACTGACTTGTAGTGTGCCTGAAAGCCACGTGGAAGCTTCCAAGACTGATTAAGACTTAACTCTGGAAGGGCCACGGTGAGATGTCTACCATACTCCACTAGTCACAAATGTCTCTGGTTAGCTGAGATATTTCTACTACCTTTCTTTTACTTTACATGGATTTTGTGAAAGCTGTGTCCTAGTCTTTCAAGAAAGCTATGTCCTAGTCTCATTTTTTTTCTGTGATAAAATATCCTGATATAAGGCAGCTTAGGGAAGGAAAAGATTTTACTTACAATTCTAGGTTACAGCCCATCATTTCAACAAAGTCAAGGCAGGAACAAGGAAATTAGTTATATCACATCCACAATCAAGAGCAGGGCAAAACATGCATCCATGATGCCTGCTTGCTAGGCAGCATTTATCCGGCCTTCTCCTGTCTTATATGGCTCAGAGCTCCAAGCCTAGGGAATGGTATCAGTAACAATGGGCTGGGTCTTCCTTCATCAATTATCAGGGCAGTCCCCCACAGACATGTCCATGTTGAGACGACATGGCTTCCTTGTATTCATCTGCCACCTCTGAATCTTACAATCTTTTTGCCCCCTCTTCCACAGTGATTCCTGAGACTTGGGAGAAAGGGTTGTATTATAGGTGTCCCATTTAGAGCTGAGCACACTCCATAGTCTCTTATTCTCTTCATGTTGACCAGTTGTGGGTCACTGTATTAATTGCCACCTGCTGAAAGAAGAATCTTCTCTGGTAAGAGTTGAGAGATATGGTAATCTATGGTAATCTGTTATCAGTAAGTCATTCAGAGTCAGTTTAATACTAAGCCTATTTAGAAGAATAATAGTAGTAGACTTTCCCCTATGTCCTGTTACCTATCTGATCACAAGTTCTTGGGCCTGTTAATGTTGCCGGGTATGGAGTCCATCCTGTGAAGTGTCGTTTAAATCCAATGAGAAAGTGTCTGGTTACTCTGATAACATTTGTGCCACTATTGCACCAGTGTTCATATCTTACCAGGCCAGTGGTTATTGTAGCTCACATGGTTAACAGCTGGGTAAGGGTG
The DNA here is from genome assembly GCA_009823505.1 of Rhizomys pruinosus. Taxonomy (NCBI): domain Eukaryota; kingdom Metazoa; phylum Chordata; class Mammalia; order Rodentia; family Spalacidae; genus Rhizomys; species Rhizomys pruinosus. The sequence continues at coordinate 3,949,177 of VZQC01015082.1, forward strand.
ATGATTACCTTTCTCTCTCAGTAGCTTGCCTAGTACCTTCTACTACTATGGAAGCTAGCCAGTACAGATAAAGCTTTGAGGCCAGTACCAGCTTGATTTCTCCTTGTTTGTTCTATAGCAATTTACAGATTCAGTGCAATCCCCATTATAATCCCAATACAGTTCTTCACAGAAATTGAAAAAATAGGAGATCTCCCAAGACCACCTAAATCATAGCTCTCTTCACAATAGCAAGGAGCTGGAACCAACCCAGATGCCCCTCAACTGACGAGTGGATAGAGAAAATGTGGTACATCTACACAATGGAGTTCTATGCAGCAGTAAAGAAAGATAACATCATGAGCTTTGCAGGTAAATGGCTGGAGCTAGAAGAAATCATGGTGAGTGAAGTAACACAGTCCCAGAAAAACAAACAATGTATGGTATCCCTCATCTGTGGATGCTAGTGACAATTACCTAGTTGTAAGTATTTCTTGTGCATGGCCCCTTGAGCTTTTGTCCAAGTAGTTGGGAGTGATGCATATTGGAAACAGCAACAACAGAAAGGACTGCATCAAAGAACTGACTGAAACAGTGAACTTCTGCTCAAAACAGTCAACTTCCACATAGAGAACTTTGAGAAAGACTGAGAAAGAGATGAAAAGCATGTTTGGCAGAATGCATGAGCTCTGGCAGGGTGGGGGGTAGGGTGGGGGCCACAGGTCTAGATTTGATTAGTAACATAATCTTGTACAAAAATATCTATAATAAAATAATAATTAAAAAAGGAAAAAAAAGAAAAATAATCTCAACTTTTAAATTAAAAGGGAAAGACTCAAAAAATCCTGAAAAATAAAATAAATGCTGGAGGCATCACCATCCCTGATTTCAAATTACACCACAGAGCTCTAATGATATAAATAGCATGGTACTGGCATAAAAACAGACACATCGTTCAATGGAATAGAACTGAGGACCCAAATTCAAGTCTACACTCTTTTAGCTACCTGATTTTTACAAAGAAACCAAAAATACATGTTGGACTCAGCATATTTAACAAATGGTGCCGGTTGAATTGGATAGCTACATGCAGAAGAACAGAACTAGATCCCCATCTCTCAACCTACAAAAAACTCAATCCAAAGGGACCAAGGACCTCACCATAAGACTTGATAGCTTTACTCTGACAGAGGAGAAAGTAGGAAATACACTGGAACTTACAGGCTCAGGAAGTGGCTTTTTTAACAGAACCCTGATGGTGCAGGCCATTAAGTCCAACAACTGACAAATAGGACCTCATGAAGCTAAAACGCTTCTGTACCAGAAAGGCACCATCATTTAAGTGAATAAGCAATATTTAGAATAGAGAAAAATCTTTATCAGACATACATCTGCCATAGGGTTAGTATCTAGAATATACAAAGAATATGAAAAACTAAACCTATACACAAAATAATAATAATAATAATAATAACAACAACAAAGCATTAAACAGAAAGCTCTCAAATGATGGAACACAAATGGCTGAAAATTAGTTTTTGTTTTAATGTTCAGCATCATGGGAGCCAGAGAGAGAGCTCAGCAGTTAGGAGCACTGACTGCTCTTGCAGGAGGACCTGGTTTCAGTTCCCAGTACCCACATGGCAGCTAACTACTGTACATAACTCCAGTTCCAAGGGATCCTACAGCCTCTTTTGACCTCTGTGAGCATTGTATGACACAGGTATACTTACTTACATACAAGCACTGCACTCATGCACATAAAAAAAATATTAAAAAATAAATATTTACCACCTTTAGCCATCAAGGAAATGTAAATTAAAGCCACTTTGAGATTTCATCCTACCATAGTAAGACTGCCTAAGATCCGATGATGATGATGATGATGATGATGATGATGATGATAATGGTAGTGATGAAAAATGCTGGTGAGTATGTGGGGACAACGGAAGAGTCATTCAGTGATGGTGGGAGCAATTGGTGCACCCACTATGGAAATCACTGTGGAACTTATTCAAAAGCTGAAAACAGATCTAACACATGATCCAGCATACCATTGTTGGATGTATACCCAAAGGGTTCTATATCCGACTACACAGGTACCTGTTCATCCATATCATTGCTGCTGTGTTCACCATAGCTATAAAAAAATAGCAACTGAATGATAGATAATGAAAGTAAGGTAGGTTCATACAATGAAATATCATTCAGCTGTTAAAAATAAAACTATTATGGCCAGGCATGGTGGTGCACACCTGTAATCCCAGCACTCCAGAGGCAGAGGTATGCCAGATCTCTGTAAGTTCAAGGCCAGCCTGGTCTACATAAGGAGTTCCAGGCCATATGAGGCTACAGGGAGATCCTGTCTCAAAAAGACAAATAAATAATAATAAAACTATGAAATTCACAGATAAATGGATGGAACTGGAAACAATCTTCTTGACTGGGGCAACCCAGACCCAGAAAGACAAATGTCACATGTTCTTTCTCACAAGCGGATGCTAGCTTTGAATGTTTAGATAGTTGTGTTTCTACTGGAAAATCCATAGAGGCCAGGAAACTAAGAAGACACCATGGTGAGGGTTGGGGGTTATGGGAGTGGATATAGAATGCAATAATATAAAGCCGGCCGAGCACGGTAGTGCACGCCTTTAATTCCAGCAGGAGGATTTCTGTGAGTTCAAGGCCAGCCTGGTCTATAAAGAAAGCTCCAGGGCAGCTGGGGCTACAGGGAGGCCCTGTCTCAAAAAAGAAAAAATGCAGTAATATAAAGGGGGAAAGGAGAACCATAGGATAGGAAGGGTTAAATGGCATGGGAAATGGGCAGGGAGGGAGAAAATGAGGAGTAAGGGGAGGAATAACTAACACTAAAGGCCTATGAAAAATTCATATGGAAATTTACTATTTAGAGAAGCTTCTTTATATATATACATATATGTGTGTGTGTGTGTGTGTGTGTGTGTGTGTGTGTGTATTCTGGGCATGGTGGGGCATGCCTTTTATTCCTCAGGAGGCAGAGGCAGGCAGAACTCTGAGAGTTCAAGTCCATCCTGAGTCTACCTAGTGAGCCTGGAGCTCACTAGGTAGACTAAAGGGAGACCCTGTCTCAAAAGACTATATATATATATATATTCAAATTTGGCCTCAGAGAGTAGTGATAGTGGCCATTTTAATAATATATTGTTATAATTGTTCTATTTTATTGTTGTTAGTGTTACTGTGTCTCATTTGTAGGCTAAATTTTATCATAGGTATGTATGTACATGTAGGCAGAGAACATGGTATGTGATATTTAAGTTCTGTCTTCATTTCAGGTGTTTAGTAGTAGTCCTGGAACATATTTCCTGAGTTTAAGGGAGGATGACTATAGCTTTAAGGGAGGGTGACTACAGCTTTAAGGGAGGGTGACTACAGCTTTAAGGGAGGGTGACTACAGCTTTAAGGGAGGGTGACTACAGCTTTAAGGGAGGGTGACTACAGCTTTAAGGGAGGGTGACTACAGCTTTAAGGGAGGATGACTACAGCTTTAAGGGAGGATGACTACAGCTTTCTAGTCATGCTGTTTGTCTCTTTGTTTAGTTATTTATGAGATAAGATCTCACTACGTAGCCCTGGCTGGCCTGGAACTTGCCATGTAAACCAGGCTAGCCTTGAACCTGCAGAGATTTGCTTGCCTTGCCTCCTAAGACCAGTTATTAAAGTACATGTGCTATCCCACATTCCCAGGTCATACGGATTAAGTTCAGTTTTTTATTTATTTTTTGTAGTATTTTATTTATTCTGTATGTGTATGAATTGGAAGTATGAATGCAAGTTTGTGCACCGGTCGTGCAATGCCGCGGAGGTAGAAACCGGTCTCGGATTCAACCTGAACTGGAGTTTCTCCTGGAATGGGAGTTCAGAAGGTTCTAGGACAGAACATGGGGTGCGGGGGATTCAGAACCCGGGTCCTCGTAATGAGCGGATCGGTGCCTCTAACGCCTAGGCCATCTCTCAGCCCATATAGCTATATTTCCTTAAAATTACATAAACCACAACACTATCATTAAATAGAATATGCCATATACATACATACATGTATAGAGTATAATTTTTCCGACAGTGGGTTATTTTGCTATGTAGTTTGAGATGTGCTTCACATCTTACCATGTTCTATAAATCGGTTCTAGTCACGGGGAATCAGCCCCCCATGGTTATTAGCTCCAGCTGGGGATGGAGATCTCTGTAAGGCATCTCAGCTGAGATTTACTTGGAGTAAGAGAAATGGCTCTTAGGCCCAGATTTCTGGGTTGAAAATCCCACTTACTACGAAGAGCAGGAAATACTTTTTTTTTTTTTTTTTATTTTTTGGTCTTTTTCGAGACAGGGTCTCCTGTAGTCCAGCTGTCCTGAAACTCACTCTGAGACCAGGCTGGCCTTGAACTCACAAAGATCCCCTGCTCTGCCTCCCAAGTGCTAGGATAAAGGCGTGCGCACCACCGCCAGGCCAGATAATACTTTTTATCTCATCATATTATACCCCACATTAGTCAGTCGTTCTGCTCATAAAAGAAAGAGAAATAACTTTCTAAGGTGAAAATGTATCAGAATATCTGTTCCTTAGCAAGGTTTGATAACTATAAGCATTTAAATATTTTTTTTATTTTATCTTTATATTATGTACATGAGTATATTGACTGCATGTAAGTTTGTGCACCCGTGTCTGGCAATGCCGCAGAAGTCAGGAAGAGGGCGTCATATTCCCCTGGAACTGGAGTTCTCTGAATTGGGTTACAGAACGTTCTCAGCCACCATGTGGGTGCGGGGATCGAACCCGGGTCCCTCTGCAAGAGCAGTCGGTGCTCTTACCGCTAGGCCATCTCTCTAGCCCCAACTATAAGCATTTTAAAAAATACTTGCTAGGGGTAGTGGCATGCACCTTTAATCCCAGCACTCCGGAGGCATAGGCAAGTGGATGTCTGTGATTTTGAGGCCAGTGTGGTCTATGTAGCGAGTTCTAGGCCAGCTGGGGCTACCGTGAGAACCTGTCTCAAAGAACTTAAAATAAGTACATATATAACTATGCTTATGTCCTGATGATTTGGGCTCCAGCTCTGCCTTATTTAATACAATTCACAGAATGGTAGAACCAGGATTTGCTCTGGCATGCTTGCTCTTTCTCAGGAGGAAACACAGCGAGCCAGAGGATTCTCCCTGTCCTTCTAGGTAGCTCAAGCTCTTACTGTCCTATCTGTGGGACTGTTAAAGGGAACTATGGATCCCCCCATCACAGAGGAATTCAGAGCCTCAGCCTTTATTTCAGGAGTTTCCGGAATCACTAAGTCTGGGGACATCTGGAACAAATCAGGTTCATTTGCTGTAACAACTGGATTAAGGACAAAGGATACTTTGGTGGTGGGGGGTGGGAGCGGATTTCCCAAATCTGCGGATGGTTGGCGGCTTGACATCAGAGCAGGATGGTATACAATGGTTGCCACTTGGGCAGCCGAGGGGGACACTGCCACATTTTGTCACATCTATGCTGCCTGGCCATGCCCCCCTCTCCACCTCTTAGCTTTCCAGAGCTCATTTGCATTTCTCGGAAGCTGGCCAGCCTCATCCCTCAAGAAACTGACTGTCCCTGTCCTACTTTTTCCTTCCTTCTTCATACTCGAATTACGATTACCCGTCCGTCACTTCCTTTCAATTAATGATTCCTTACTCATTCCTATCACTCCCTCCCTCCCCCTCCCCCCCCCTTTCCCTCCCTCATTCCTTCCTTCCTTCCTTCCTATCCTCCCTCTCTGTTTTTGGGCTGTTCGAGACGCGGTCTCCCTGTAGTCCCAGCTAGCGGAACTTGCCTATGCAGACAAGCTGGATACGTACTCACAGAGATCTGCCTGCCTCTGTCTCCCTATTGCTGACATTAAAGACATGTACCACCACATCTGGCAGATGTTTACTTCTCGATTGGTGTCATCATGGGTGGTAATGGGAGGCCACTGAGGAAAAGATTTTCTCTAGTGGCTTCTAATTGGGATTATATATTAAGAAAAATAGCCAAGCCTTAAAATGAAGTCCCATTTCTAGACATTACAATTAAATATCTTGGCTACTGCATAGCAAACTGGAGCACACCTCTCTCAGGTGAGTCTTCTGCATGCAAGGGAACCTCCTCTCAAAATGATGCCTTTCAATGCATGGAATGGAAAATGGAATGATGAAGGAATTAACTATGCAAAATAGATTGGAAATTATATCAAACAAATATGTGGTCTAGCAATATGTTTCTTGACTGGCATATTAAACAATAGGTCTGGAAGCAGGCCTAATAACTACCATAGCTCTGATGTAGAGATGAATGAGACTATTTTGAAACATCTACAGTACTTAATTATTTGAAAGCATGTGGGACTCAGCTTATGATGGTCACAGGTCTGGTGACATCACTGGTCTGTTGAGCACATTCATAATTGGATAAAATGTCAACTTTCTCTCTGAAGCCAGTGAAAATAAAGATGCAATTCTTTTCTTATCTCAGCATGCAGATCCCATGAATTCCAGCCCAGATCACCAAGGGAACCCGGAGCTCGGTTGAGTAAGACCCTGGTTCTGTGGGATGGTAAGTGACGGGGACTGATTTTATGATGGAAAAGAGACTGTGATGGAGGAACAGAGAGACTGGAGCCAGGGAGTCATGCCCAGCACTGGACACCAGGAGAAAAAGATGAGAACAGCACTTGTGAAAAGGTGTATGGTAAGGTATCCATAACCAACTGACTTCCCTCACCACAAGTCGACCATCTCAGAATTAACAGAAAGCCATCGCACTACATCTAGGGACCGGTACAAAGCAGAGAATTCCCTCTTTCATAGCTTAGGAGGTTAGAAGGTGTGTATTCTTTCACATTATGAAAAAAAAAACTGAAGGGACTTTAAAAAAATCATCTTTTAAATCCTTGAAACCATTATCATTTACTCCTTTGTTCAAATCTCATTGCCACAGAAAGCTTTGGATCTCAGGGCTTCTGGCAAGGCTGATGGTTCCAACTGGTTATCCACGTTCCCTTACACAGTGGGAACTGTGGTATCCACATTCCTTTACACAGTGGGAACTGCTTTGGTTCCCTACAAATAGAAACAGTAGATTCCTCTAGAACAAGAGTATTCCTCTCCCTTTTCCCATGGGTAAAGGGAGTGCTCTTTAAACACAAAGTCCCTAGAAGAAAGCTCCAGAGGGAATCCCCAAGACCCAAGGAGCGTCTCACTTCACATCCCACCTAGATAACCACAACCCTCCAATTTTAAGTGGATAAATAAAAAGCATGTCCGCAACTGCACCATTATTGACATCTGACAAGTCTGTTGGATTTTATTCCTTTTGAAAATTCATAGTTGTAAAAAGGAATCTGTCCACCTAGCCAGGAGAGGTAAGAATAGGCAGACTAGTGGCAATGTGCAAGCTGTAAGCATCTCAAGAGGGGCTCTGTGGATGCAGAGCCTGTGGTGGGGATTTGTGGTTTCTTGGGAACCAGAGAGGCAGTCTGGGCGGGGCTGTGATCCTGGGTCTTAGCCTGACTCACAGGGAGTGTGGCACATAAACTGGGCTATAGAGTTAATTTTCACTTAACGAGCTGGGCTTTTGCACCCTAAGCCTTCAGATACCGGTTGAGGGGTGAGGAGGGGTGTAACCTCTTAGGCAGAAGACCAGGGCAACTCTCTCACTCCGAGGAGGGGCAGCTGTGAGTAGTCAGCTCAACATGGCAGTGGGTTCTATGTACCTGCACATGAGGGACTTGGCTGTGGTGCCAACAGTGTCTACCCAGCTCATCATGCTTGAGTCAGACCACCTGGAAGGGAGTCAGGGATGAAGGCTCATAAAATCTAGATGTCTGTTTAGCGGTTTCTCTCCTCTCGTGCTTTTGTGCTGAACTGTGATTCTTGGGCAGTGCACATTAAACCCGAGCCTCATCTTCTTCTTTCCACTATTTTTTCTTTTTTTTCTGTCTCGAGGGGTACAGTAGTGAACACTAGAGAACATACATGAAACAGGACCATTTGTCTTCCTCAACAGTTGCTTATGAGAGCAATTGGGGAGTCTTTTTCTCACTTGCGCCTTAGTTATACCCGTTACCTCGCACTAACTTGAGAGAGGTCTGTCCAGGACAAGAAAACGCTTGGGGAAAGTAGGTCGAAGTGCTAGACAGCCTTTTGTAAATTTTTTTTTGTCACAGCTACAAGTCTGCTCTGCCATGGGTGAGTCTGGTAGTAAGTGGCAAAAGACCACAGAATAAACTGCAAAAATCTTAGCAAAGACATAGCTTATGATTCCCCGCTGAGAGATGGGAATGTTCTCTTGCTGAGTCAGTCCTTTGTTTGGGTCAGGTTAGAAGGAAAACCATCCCATCATTCTCGCACTGCTGGAGAGACTCTGACACAGAAACCTCCCATGGTTGGCTGTATTTGGAAGCCAAGGAAAATAGTACCAAATAAAATTTTATTAGGCAAGCACTGAGAGACTCCTGAGGGGAGGTTCAGGGTGTGTATACCATCAACCCCTTCTGGGTTGCCATGGTTACTGCCTCAGTGCACCCTCTGTGCCCTTCTAAGGATCCTTATTCTCCAATTTCCAGAGAGTGGATGCTTGAACTTCTCCATCAGCATCTGCTCAAACATGCTCTTTGTTGGGTGGATTTCTGCTGCAAAACCTACCTAAGAAAGGAAAGGGGCCTAAGAAAGGAAAAGGGCCAGTTATTTGGTTGGTGGACTCTCCCCTTCCTCCAGCCTCACCACACAGGAAGCCACAAATCAGACCCTCTCTGCAAGATGAATTTCCAAAAGTCATTTCCACTTAAGAGATAGGCTGGTTCCCCAATCTGCAATGACTGTACCAAAACAAGGGCCGCAAGTCAAACTGATGGGCACATGACTTGGGAGTCATCACTAGGAGTTTTTCTTGCCTCTGCCAATCAGGTTTCTTCTTGACAATAGATAAGTGACTCCTGGCCATGCCAATAAGATTCTGGTTCTGCTTTATAAATGCCATGGCTCTAGGTATATATGTAAAAACTACCAACCTCAGGACCTAAGTTGTAGCACCCACATCTGGCCGCTCGCACTGGGCCTGTAACTCTAGCTCTAAGGATCTGCCACCCTCATGGACCACTTGCAATCATGTGCATTTATTTCAAGCACATACACACACACACACACACACACACCCACACACACATCGACACAACATTACCAACTTGGAAGAACAGGGTGCCAGGCTTGCTTCAAGCCAGCTGAGTTTACTTTATTTTTTTTTATTTTTGTTATTTTATGTATTTCTGTATGGGGGGCACAACAGTCTGTAGATTGGTTTTGCACAAAGGATGCTTATACTCATGGATTATCACTTATAGCTAAAAAATGAAAAAAAAAAAACCTGAAAGATGCAGGACAGTTATGGCAGAATACATGATCTGGGATGGGTGGGGGTGGGGGGGAAGGGAAAGGGAAATATGCCTGATCTGAATTGGAAAATGATGTACGAAATGCACAAAACATCAATAAAAATTAAATTAAAAAAAAAGAAAAAAAAACAAAAATAAATAAAATTAAAAAGAAGATAGTCAAGCTGAACAATATTATTGTTAAATTTATTTATATCTGAAAGAAAATGTGCTGTTATAATATGAATCTCTTAATGGGCTCTAGAATTGACCTACCACTTATTTTCAGACTCTGTAATTACTGTATATGGGTGGAAGGTATGTATTCATATCTTAGAGTAATATAAAATTAAAGGGGAAAATTTGAATGCTTAAACCTATTTTAGAATTAACATACAGTTTATTCACAGAGGTCATAATTTTGATAAATATGTGATGGTTATATAGGCATATTTTGGAGCAATACAAAAGGGAGGGAACAACAACAACATAAAGACTGGGTCAAAGAACTGACTGGTACAGTTAAATTCTGCCCAAAACAACAAGCCTCTGCAGTGAAAAACTTTGGAAAAACTGAGAGAAAGATGCAAGACATGTATGGCAGAAGGCATGAACTGGGGTGGGGTGGGAGCAGGGGGAGAGGAATGTGTCTAAATTAGACTGAAAGATAATGTATGAAATGCACAAATCATCAATAAAAAATTTAAAAAGAATAAAAAAATTAAAATGCCTTAATAGCTAGGTTTTTCCTTAAGGCACAATGCCATGATTGGTTGTCTTCCTTTCTGGTAGACCCCGTACTTACAAAGTCTCTAATCCAAGTATACTTCAAATAACTAAGTAAATAAAAACAAGGCCTGCATGACCTCAGAACGGCCAAAGTATACAGAGCATTTCAATGACCCTGAACTCTGCGCCTTGGTTTCTTTTCTGTTGTTATGATCAAATACCCTGACAAAAGCAACTTAAGGAAGAAAGAGTTTATTCTGTCTCACAGTTCAAGGTAAGGTCCATCATGGCAGGAAGTCAAGGTAGAAAGATCCTGAATCAGCTGTCACACTATATCCACAGACTAGGGTTGCTGCTCGGCTTGCTTTCCCAGTTTCATACAGGCCAGGGAATGGTCCCGTCTACAATGCAAATGGATCTTCTGACATCAAGGAATATAAAATAATCTCTCATGGATCTTCTTAGAGGCTCACACTAATCTAGATAATCACCCACAGGTGTGCCCAGAGGACCATCTTTAGGTGATTCTAGACTCTGTCAAACAGAGAGTTAACAGTGGCCCATCACATTCTGTACAGGCACTTATTTTCATATTTATTGCCTATTAATTAATAATCAGCAACTACAAATACTTTGATCCTTCTTTACACTAAAGTATTTGAAGGCTAGGCCAATAATGCTTCCATTACTACTTACATGACCAAATGAGCATAATCAGCAAGCAGGTATTGTGCCTTTGGGAGGCTCCTGAATCCACACTGTAACCCATATGACAGGATCCGATGCCAACAATTATTGCTACACCACAGTGGCAGGATCTGAGACAGTAGGTGAGGTGATTCTAGCCCTTGTTGACAGACATGCAGTGATTCAGAGTAATCGCAGCTAGGCAGGGGTGAACAGTCAGCTGGTTTTCCCATTGGGGCTGTGTTTTCATACACCAACTCTTCACCCATCCCAAGGTGACCAAGGCCTTGCAGGAAACACTGTCCCTGCTAGAGTGCTCCTGCATGGAACTAAATTGGGAAGACAAAACTGTAAATTAAAATTAACAACCATGGAATCTCAAAGGAAGATGCTCTTGTGTGTCTTAGTTTCATCCTCCACAGAACAATCATAACCTCTGACCCATCAGTAACACAGAGCTATCAGGATCATCCATTTATCCAGTGTTCTCTGAAACTTAGAAAACCATATAGCTCTAAGTTTAAGGCATTATTAGAAGTAATATATTACAAACATTTTAAAAGGGTGTTTAGAACTGAGGGTGCAGTTCGCTTATAAAGTGCATACTTAGCTTGTACGAGGCCCTGGATTTAACCCTCAGCTCAGCACCAAGAAAGAAAGTGGGGTGGGAAGGGAAGGAGGGGAAGAAAATAGACAAAAAGAGAGAGAGAGAGAAGGAAAGGAAAAAGGAAGAGGCCAGAAGGGAGAGAGAAAGAAAGAACCTCACAATTTCTAGTGTTTTCTACCATTTCTCTTTAGGTAATCAGATCTGAGGATTTCTATTTTTTTTATTTATTTTTCCTTTGAGACAGAATCTTATAGCTCATGGTGGCCTCAAGTTCACTGAGTAGTTGAGGATGACTTTGAACTGGTTTTCCTCCTCAGTGGTGGGGTTGTAGGAGTGAACCACTAGACTCAGTTTATGTGGTGGTAAGGATGGAACTCAGGGCCTTGTGAGTGCTAGACAAGCTCTCTACCAACTGAGCTACCTCTCTGTTCCAGTTGTCATATGATATCATTTAAAAGAATTAATGTGTATGTGGAGGGAATGCCTGGGACCTGCACTGGGGCTGGAAGATTTGGCTAGGTTAGCTGGTCAGTGAGTCCCAGGATCCACCTGGCTCTACCTCCCCAACTTTTGGCTTACAACCATACACCATCTTCTTTAAGGGTAGATGGGTTTGATATAATTCCTCCATTTAAAAGAATATATTGATAGAACTCAGTCTTCTTACACCATAACAAGAGTTCAATAGTGTCTAGAAGTGATAAATAAAGGAAGATCAGCATAAACTAACAAAGCAAAGCGGTATCTGAAAGGACTCAGCTGACCTATGGAAAGACCTGTAGAATTGTCCCCAAGGTGCCGGGCTATCATTCCCATGCTTCTTCTATCTTTCATATTCAGATAAAAGCTGCCTTCAGGGCTGTGACCTTGAGTGAGGCAGCTCTCTGGTAATGTAGCTGAGAGATGTCAACCCTGAATACCCCTCAAAACTACAAAAACTCCCAGAAAAGAAATGGAACCAGGGGAACGGAGAGATAGATCTTGTGGCATATGAGAATACCCATTACAAAACAAACAAACAAATGAAGAAATAAATTGTTGACTTAAGCTTCTCACAGCAATGTTGCTCTTTTTCTCAAGGAAATCTAAGAGAAGCCCTTTACAAAGCATGTTTACTGACCCCATAATGCAGATTCCCAACCCAAGGCCCATGGACCACATGTGGCCAGAGACGGTGATGAATGCGATCCAAGAGTAAAATTGTAGACTTACTTAAAACACAACATATTTTCTCTGTGTGACTTTTTTTGTAACTCAAATGGTTGTGGAGAGTGAGCTATGTGCATGACAACACTATATCACAATGTCCTGCAAAATAAGCACATGTATGCTCTTGCAACTTACAGACCTCATGATGGACACTACCTGGATTTAATGTGTAACCCAAGACAATTCTTTGTTCAATATGGCCCGGAGTTTGAGCCCCTGCCCTAGAGGACCCCCTGACTACCTGCAGCTCCTGCCTTTTTCCTTTCACAATAGCTGGAGCCAGGGACTGGCAGTCACCTGGGGAATAGGAGAAGGGGAAATGCTCTCAGAACCAACTGAATTCAGCAGTTCAGTAAATGACCTTGCCACCTTCCGTTAACTTCCGTTCTCCCTCCACATACACTCCCGGCTCTGGCCCGACATTGTCTTTCCTTCCAGAACTAGTGTCTTCTCATGCATCTCCTTAATAATTCCACTGTGACTTCATCAGGTCTTTTCTAGTTCTTTTTTATAAGTTTCATTTTATTTATAATTGTGTGTGTGAGTGTTTGTTGTGTGTGTGTAGATACACATGGAAGTACAGATGTCCACAGAGTCCATAGAAGGTGTCAGATCCCCTGGAACTGGACTTAAAAGTTAGTTGTGATAGCTATCCAACATGGATGCTGGGAGCCAAATATGAATCCCCTGGAAAAGCAGTATGTGCTCTTAACCACGGAGCCATCTCTGCAGCCCCAGCCCTTCCTTCATGGTTCTTGAATTTGTTAACATTCATCCTTCTCAGAGTGGCCAGCCTCTGAGACAATCTCCAGTAATCATGCCTCTTAGTACTTATACTCTTGTATTGCTCCCTTCTGCACTAAATGGGGTTGATTTTTGAAGGGCAGATGGGTATCACAGAGACAAAGGTATCTTCTGAGGTTGTGTTTTCTTTTTTTTTTTTTGGTCTTTTCGAGACAGGGTCTCCCTGTAGTCCCAGCTGTCCTGGAACTCACTCTGTAGACCAGGCTGGCCTTGAACTCACAAAGATCCGCCTGCCTCTGCCTCCCAAGTGCTAGGATTAAAGGCGTGCGCCACCACGCCCGGCCCCTGAGGTTGTGTTTTCAAAGACTTGTATGTACCTTCCTTGTCTGCAGGGAGTCAACCAGTCTCTACCCTATAAGGATACTCAGTGTGTGGAGAAACTGAGACCTCCTTCCCAACAGCCATCACCATGTGAGTAAGCCATCTGGAAATAGAGCCTTCAACCCATTTCAGGCCTTTAGAGACAAGAGTGCTGGATGACACCCTAACTTTACCTTTCGGGAGACTCCAAGCCAGTGCCAATCTGTCAACTCACTTTCAAATTCTTGACCCAGAAAAAATACATGCAACAATAAATATTTATTATTATTATTATTATTATTATTATCTGCTAAGTTTTATGACAATTAATCCTCAAGCAATACATAGGTACACAGGCCTTAATGTGGTGGAATACCTTATCTCAGAATTCCCACACTCCTTCTACATACTTTCTCTAAAGTCACTTTATAAGGCCTTCTCCATCCACCTACATAAAATAACATCCTTGGGCCGATGATGTGGCTCAGAAGGTAGAGGTGCTTGCTGCCATCCATGCCTGGTGAACTGAGTTTGATCTCCACACTGTGGAAGGAAAAAAACAACTACTTCAAATTCTCCTTTGACTTCCACATCCAGGCATGTGCAAACACACCACACACAAACACACACACACACACACACACACACACACACTAAAGTTTTTAAACAAATAAAATAGCATTCCTTCCCCCTTTATATCATCATCAGGACCCATTTCCCTGCATTACCATTTGTAACAACCTGACATATTTGCTGATTTGTTGACTTCAACAAACTCTTACTGATTGTTCTGTTCATTGCTGTATCCCCAAAGTTGGGAAAGGTGTATATTCTCTACATGAACTAAACCAATATTTGTTGCTGAGAGAAGAAAGGAAATTAAAAATCATTGAAGGGGCTAGAGAGGTGGCTTGGTCCATATCATGCTTGCTGCCTGGGCACTAGGACCTGTGTGTTCAGATCCTAGAACTGAAGAAAAAGCCAGGTGAGGCAGCATGTCTATCATCTCAGCACTAGGGAGGGTTCTTGGGGCTCACCAGCCAGTTAGCCTAGCTGAATCAGGGAGTTCCAGGCCAGTGAGAGACCCTGTCTCATCTCTGAGGAACAACAGCTAAGGTTGCTCTCTGGCCTCTATGCGTGCACTTGAGCACCCACAAAATCATCAAAGGATCATCGCGAAATCATGGATTCATACCAAGCATATCAGACTTAACTTGCCCTTGAACACAATAACAGATTGTTACAGAGACGTGTGTTCTAGCTCTGGTCTACATAATAAACAAAGAGAGTGGTGTGGAATTAGAGCCTTTCTGGGAACATCGAACAAGAGGGTGAGCAACTAGAGAAGCTTGAACTTACATTCGAAAGTCACGAAGGCCAAGCCAAAGAACCAAAAGATGTCTCTCAAAATTGCAAAACAAGGAACAGGATTCTAAACAAATGATAAAAGTTCAGAGAAGTATGATGTCATAAACTCTATAAAAATCTTGCTGGATCTCTTGAGAGGACATTTCTGGGACTAATTGAAGATGTTCTTGGCAGACAACTCTCATTGTACATGAAATTTATATATGTATTTATATATAAACCTAATTTATAGATAAATTATATATATGAATTTATATATGGATCTCATTTTATATTTATATATTTGTGTTTGTGTGAATCTAAAGGTAGCCTTCATGACTGCTTGCAAAGGAACTGACAAGTTTACCTGCCTAAGCATTAGTCTCAGCTCTATGGCAGATACAGAACCTTGTCAAAGAACTGTATGACTTTCTTTCCAAGGCATACTTTCATTATTAGCTAGATGTACTATACTTAAAAATTGACAGTATGGTGTTGAATGGAGGAGCTTCTTTAAGCAAAAAAAATAATAATAAAACTTATATTTAAAATTTATAGCCGGGCATGGTGGCGCACGCCTTTAATCCTAGCACTTGGAAGGTAGAGGCAGGTGGATCTTTGTGAGCTCAAGACCAGCCTGGTCTACAGAGCAAGTTCCAGGACAGCTGGGGCTACAGGAAGACCCTGTCTCGAAAAGACCAAAAAATATTATAAATTCACTTTTTTAAAAGTATGTATCTATGGGGCTGGAGAGATGGCCTAGCGGTTAAGAGTGCCGACTGCTCTTGCAGAGGACCCAGTTTCAATCCCCAGCACCCACATGGTGGTTGAGAACCGTCTTTAACTCCAGTTCCAGAAGAATCTGACACCCCCTTCTGAACTCCGTGGCATTGCACGACATGGGTGCACAAGCCTACATGCAGACAGTACATTCATACACATTAAAAATAATAATAAAATGAAAAGTATGTATCTGTGTATGTATGTATCTAATATCCACTCCCCAAAGAAGAAAGACAGAAAGTAAATACACTAACAAATTGCTGGCATTTCTATCAAGGTAGTATGCCTAAAGGTAATTTTAAATATTTCATTTGTTATTTTTATTTTATGTATGTGAGTGTTTTGCCTGAATGTATGCAAGTGCACTCATATTGTCCAATGCCTACAGAGGTCAGAAGAGGGTGTCAGATTGCCTGGAACTGGAATTACAGATGATTGTTAGCCACCATCATGTGGGTGCTGGGTGCTGAATCCAGGTCTTCTGCAAGAGCAGCCCATACACTTAACTAATGAACCATCTCTCCAGCCCCCACTAAAGGTGATTTTAAATTTTGGGTGTATTCTCTAAATTTCTTCAATAAATATATATTTCTCATTATATAATGTGTGTTTGTGTGTGCGTGTGTGTGTATGCACATAATTGACAGGGAACAGTGTATGACAGAGAACAGTTTGTGACAGAGAACAGTGATGTTCCAGCAGAGCAGACTTTCTCCCAAAATATAGAATGAGGTTGCCAGGTTTCCTATGATAGAGAATGTAAGAAGGAAATGATTTACTGAGGAGATGAAGAGAAGATAGAGTACAGCAATTGGAACCCATTCCGTGAGTCTGAGGAGAACTGCAGAGGGCACTAAGTGAACACTGAGTCTTTTGAACGAGTTATTTTTTAGCAAGTTCCCATAGGACTCCTGTGGCGATTTCTGGCTCATGAGTTGTTCCCATCCTAAACACCATCTCGCAGCATTGCTAAATCCATGCCTGTGAGTCCAAAAGACAACGGTGGTTGAGGCAGATGTAACTTGGTGCCCTTAATGTTCTCTGATTTCCTGGTTTTTTGTCTTTCTGTTCTCTGCATTTTTCTCTTATTTTATAATCGCCTTTCGTAAGTCCTTGAACACTTGGCCACTCCAAACCCAAGCTTCTTCTGAATTGGACATGTGGTCTTGAGAAAATTGGCATGTCTCTGGGTCGGGGGGGGGGTTGCTCTGTCTGATTCCCTACTCTCCCTTGCTCATTGAAGATACTGGATTGGGTCTCCCTCCTAATCCAAGAGTCAGATGCTGCAGCCATGGATTACCAGGAAACTGAGAATTCACCCAAAGTGAATTCCCAAGCCTCTAGAAAATCCTCCAAGAAAAAAAAAATACCCTCTATCTTCTTTCCCTTCTTCCTGTCTATTCTGAAGCACTGAAGAATTTTGAGTTTTGACATGTCTGCTTAGATTTTTTTGGCCACTTTTTAAACTAAGTTCTTTATCTTTTATTATTGAATTATAAGATGTATTTATATATTCTAGATATATACACTTCATCTCACAGAGGTTGTCTTTTCACTTTTCTTTATGGAGTCCTCAGAAGTAAAAAACTTGGATATTTTTATTATCAAAATATTCTGTTTCTCTCTTATTGTTGGTTTAGATGCGTTAGCTAAGAAAATTCTGCCTATCAAAGATCATAAAGAACATAGGTTTACTTTTTTACTGCTGGGAATTTAACTCAGGACCTTCTAGGTACATTCTAGGAAAGAGCTCTAACACTGAGTTACATCTTCATTTATTTTTTTTTAAGAAACATCTTTTTTTTTTATTTTATTTATTTCTGTATGTGTATGAATGTACTGTCTGCATGCAAGTCTGTGCACCCGTGTCGTGCAACGCCGCGGAGTTCAGAAGAGGGTCTCGGATTCCCCTGGAACTGGAGTTCTCCTGGAATTGGAGCTTCAGACGGTTCTCAGCCGCCATGTGGGTGCTGGGGATCGAACCCGGGTCCTCTGTAAGAGCGGTCGGCGCTCTTAACCGCTAGGCCATCTCTCCAGCCCGTCTTCATTTATTTTTATGTCTATATTTTTTCCTAAGAACTTAATAGTTTTAACCCATACATTGAGGTTTTTAAGCATTTTTGCATATTATCTCTTGCATTTGGATAACCAATTATCCCAGCACCATTTATAGAAAGGCCAGCATTCTTTTGATTATTCTTATGATTTTAATTCATTGGGTTTTTTTTACATTTGTACAAGTATATATTGTTCAGAGAGCACATTTTCTTCATCTCCCCCACCCTCCCATTTGTCCCTCTAAACAAGTTCACTTCTATTTGCATGTCATATAAACATAAAGGATTTTGTGGTTCTCTATAAAATCTAGGCACCACAAATAAGATAATGCACACAGTTTTTGTCTTTCTGAGACTGTCTTAATCCATTTAATATGATTATCTCCAGTTTATCCATTTTTCTACAAATAATATACTATTGTTTTTATGGCTGAAAAAATGTGTATATATTCCACATTTTCTTTATCTACTCCAATGTGTATATTTTCCACATTTTCTTTATCTACTCCTTGGTTTACAGATACCCAGGTTGGTTCTATAACTTTGTTATTGTGAGCACCACTGCAATAAACATGGACATGGGAATAATTCTGTGATATGTTTGACCCAGAATCCTTTAAGTGCCCAGAAGTGGTCTAGGTGGGTCACATGGTAGATCTATTTTTATTTTTTGAAGGAAACTCTATACTGATTTACATAGTGTCTAGACTAGTTTGTCTTCCCTCCCTCGGTGTGAAAGAAGACAAACTCCTTTTTGTCCATATCTTTATCAGCACTTATTGTGATTTGCTTTCTTAACAACTGCCATTCTGACTAGAGTTACATGGAAGCTTAATGTAGTTTTAATTTGCATTTCTCTAATGACTGGTAAGGATATTTTTCATGTGTTTATTGTAAAGGCACAGCAGTTTTTTTAATGTTTTTACTTCTGTTAATAATTCAATTCAGGGCTAGAGAGATAGTAAGTGGATAAGAGCACTTGCTGCTCTTACAGAGGATCTGAGTTAGATTTGAAGGTGGTTTACAATTGCCTTTCACTCCAGTTCTAGGGGATTGGATGCTGGCACCTGCACATATCCACACAGATACACATGCATGGACATGTAAGTAAAAATAAATAAATATAAAAAGAGAAAAATTCAGTGGCCTGTGTGCTTTCTGTTGGCCAAGGACTGCAATCCCTTGTGGAATCTCTTGGAATCATCTGTGCTGGTGGTTGCTTTGTTCTGATTTCCAACCTCTAGAGAAGATCAGGAAAACAACACAGTGACTCATAGCCAGCAGACTTCAATTATGAAGCAGAATAGACAAATATCTGATTGCTCAACCAGAGCTGGAATAGACCCATGCTATAGACTTTTGATTTCAGCTTTGTATGTGTGCATGTGTGTGCACATGTACCCATATATGCATACACGTGTGGAATGGCTTAACATGGAAAATGTATTTCTGATACTTTATAGTTTGAAAACTTACAAATAAATTTGGGGAACACATTGATCTGAAGTATAAAGTCTCCTTCAAAGTAGGTGACCAATAAGTTAAACAAAGTGGCAAAGCCTGGCTTAGCTTTGCCTATAGGTGTTTCACTAGCCTAGGAAGGCACTTGCTGAAAAACCCAAGACTGAAGTTCCAAATTCTGAGTCCAGTTTACATAAACTTCCAAGTTGAGGGCAGACTTATGATGGTTAATACTGATCGTGAACCTGGCGGGATCCAGAATCACCCAGGAGCTAACCCTCCAGGCATGTCTGTGATGGGGTTTCTAGACTGGGTTACTGAGGTGAGGAGATCCACCCTAACTGTGAGTGGAGCCGTCCTATGGGCTGTAAGTCCTGGACTGAATAAAATAAAAAAGAGGGTTGAGCACCAGCATTCATCTTACTCTGGTTCCTAACTAAGTGCAGTTTGCCCAATAGCTCAAGCTCCTGCCAGCTTGTGTATTTGTTACATTCTGTTGCTGTGATAAAACAGCAGGACAAGGAAATCTAGAGAAGGAAGAGTTTATTGGGTTTATAGTCCCAGAGAGCTAAGAGTCCATCATGGTGGAGGAGGCACAGCAGGAGGCAGGCGGAACATAGAGCTGAGAGTTCACATCTGCAGAGAGAGACAAACTAGAAATGGGACATGGCTATGAACTCTCAAAGCCTGTGCCTAGTCCCCAGTGATACCTTCCTCCAGCAAGGCCACACCTCCTAAATCTCGCAAAACCATGCCACCAGCTAGGGACAGAGTGTGCAAATACTTGGAGCCTCAGGGGTCATTTTCATTCAAATCACCACACCATGCCTTCCCTACCCTGACAAACTGTACCCTGAACTATGAGCAAAAAATTAACCTTCCTTCCTTACATTGCTTTTGTCAGGAATTTTGACACAGAACAAGAAAAGTAAGTAACAAAAGAATAAACATTCTTGAATCTCTCTGACAGCAGGAGTCTCCTTGTCCTTCATCTCTAGCTTTTTTATGTGATAATGATAAAATACTGGTGCGCAATAGGGTATGTCTCTCCTCTGGCTGCTGGACTAATGTAATTCTGATTCCAGATAATTGATCTGAGTCACAGATCTGGCACCTTTGATTTTCAGGGTGAATCTTGTCACCCTTCCCCTGCTCATACCATTCCAATGACAATAGTTTTCTCCAAGAAAAGCAGACCAATTCTAGTAAATAAAATGAACAATGTGAGATTGTTTGAAGCAGACACACAGGTACAACTCTGTCATTTAACATAAGTACCAAAAACTAAAATTGAAATAGTTACTAAGTCTACTGTGCGTATTGAATGCCTTCATATTTTAGGTAAGAAATATTCTAATGTAGGTAATGTATAGTCTATGGTGTTGCACGACTTTTCTGAGGAGACGTGAACAAAAGGCTATTCACTCCAGATAGGGCACCAATCACAGGCCAAGGAAATGAGTAGCTTAGTGAACCAGAGAGTTGTTTGGAGTTACTTCTAGGAGTATGGTTGTCAACTTGATACAACCCGGAGTCATCCAGGTAGAGGGGGCTCCGTTGAGGAATTTCCTGGATCAGATTGGCCTG
Source organism: Rhizomys pruinosus (assembly GCA_009823505.1). Classification (NCBI taxonomy): domain Eukaryota; kingdom Metazoa; phylum Chordata; class Mammalia; order Rodentia; family Spalacidae; genus Rhizomys; species Rhizomys pruinosus. The sequence continues at coordinate 3,970,143 of VZQC01015082.1, forward strand.
TGACCATGGCTGTGAAGTGTTTTCTTAATTGCTAGTTGATGTAGGAGTCCACTGTAGGTGGTCCCATCTCTAAGCAGATGAGCCCAAGCTACATACGACGGGCAGCTCAGCAGACTAGCAGTCAGCCTTCCTCCATGGGCTCTGCCTCGGGTCCTGCTCCTACATACGATGGGCAGCTCAGCAGACGAGCAGTCAGCCTTCCTCCATGGGCTCTGCCTCGGGTCCTGCCCCTACATACGACGGGCAGCTCAGCAGACCAGCAGTCAGCCTTCCTCCATGGGCTCTGCCTCGGGTCCTGCCCCTACATACGACGGGCGGCTCAGCAGACCAGCAGTCAGCCTTCCTCCGTGGGCTCTGCCTCGGGTCCTGCCCCCAGGTTCCATCCTAAATGATGGACTGTATTTGTAAGATTATAAAAACCCTCTTTCTTCTCCAAGTTGCTTTTGGTCATGGTGTTTATCACAACAGAAAATCAGACTTGAACAGCGGGTGAGGGGTTACCGACAAGAGCATGAATGACTCAAAGGCAGATGCATCACTAGAACGCACAAAAGCGTGGGTCACAACTCGTGAAAACTGCATCTCTGGAGTTGTCTCCACAACTTGCAGTTTCTCAGCTCGGAGTCCCCTCTCACAGCCATTGGTACTGCTTTTGTAATCCTGGAGTGGATCCTGGAGAATCTCGCAGGATTGAAGAACAGTCAGACTTTTGAATTGTTTCTTCCTTCGGGCTTGTAAGTTTTGTTTTCTTCCTGAGTCCGGAGTAAACTCCCTCCTCATGGAATGTTTCAGTTCTGCCGAAATTGCTATATGACATGTGGCATCACACACGTTACAGACAAGTTGGAGGCCATGGTTTATCAGTCCATCAACTGCAAGAACTTTGAATGAGAAATAAGCAGAAATGAGGACAAAGTATAGGTCACTGTCCAACGACTTTAACCACAACATAGAATTCAGAGAGAGAAGGACTTTTAGAGGTTTGTAGACACTTGCCCAAGGTTACACAATTCACAAACTGATCACAATGCTAAAAGCAGAGGCTCCCCCTGGACATCTCTCCCAGCATTTGTTATATCCCTACTTCTTTCTTTAGATTCTTCTGGAAGCTGCTTTAGTGAGGACTCAATTATTAACTCGGTGTAGCCACTGAAAACCCATTGAATGGAGATGGGGATGTGGCTGGGTAGGTCGAGTGCTCGCCTAGCACGCATGAAGCCCTGGTGCCGTAGCCAGCACTGCGGAAACTGGACGGGGCGGCAACCCCTGTAATCTTAGGACTCAGGAAGCCGAGGCAAGAGGATCCGAAGCTCAAGGTTGTTTTCACTTTCCATAGCCAGTTTGAGGCCAACTTGGAATACGTGAAACCTTGGCTGAAGAAAGAAAGGAAAGGAAGAAAAGAAGGAAGGAAGGAGGGAAGGGGGAAGGAATAAAGAAAGGAAAGCAAAGAAATAGCATTGAATTCTTACTGTCAAGTTATCTTCTATGAACAGGTCCTGCTTTCATGAAATTCACTTTGATGTGGGGAGTGGTGTTAACAGAAAATGCATTATTAATGGAAAGTAAAATGAAGAACTTCCAAAGTTCGTTGGTAATGCAGCAGGGTTTTAGGGTTTGGGTTAATAGGAACTGATGGGCATGATTGCACCTCTCTAAGAAGATGAACTAAGTACTGCAAAGTACGACAGTCCCAGGGCCAGGCAGATTCATCTCCCTCCATTTCAGGTATTTAACTGCTCCCTGGGAGTGGAAGACCTTAAGAAGATTCCGTTTCTTTTGGGTTCTGTGAATGGAAGTGTTTAGAGATGGGAATTACATCATAGGCATGAAATTCTTCAGTCCCCTGGAGCTAAACTGCCTTTGTGATTAGAGTTACTGTGTTTGCAAAACAAACAAACAAATACCTCACAACAATCCACCCATGTATACCACTGTCCACTTCCATTTTGCAGTGAATAACAACAGCAACCTCCCCTAGAAAAAGAAAGAACTGTTTATAAATATTAGCCTAGGGGAAAAAAAGTATCTTTATAAATATCTTTCTCTCTTTCTCTTCTTTCCTCCCTTCCTTCCTTCCATTCTTTTTCTTTCTTTGAGTCTCACATAACCCAGGCTAGCCTGGGATGACCTTGAACTTCTGATCTTCCTGCCTCCATCTCCCAAAGGCTTCAATTACAGATATTTACCACCACACTCGTGTGTGCTATGGTTCAAACCCAGGGCTTTGTTCATGAGAAGGCAAGCACATTACCAATGGAACTATGTTCCTAGCCCCAAATAAATTGTGATTTGAGAGAAGTTATATTCTTTCAACTTGTATACATAAAGGGAGACCATAATAATATTTTTCATTTCTTGGTGTCTTCAATTTACTAACTTAAACTAATGTGGAATATAACTGCATTGTTTATCTAAAATACATTCAGTATGACAGAGGAGCTAATGTAAGAAATGAAATACAAGGTTTCATATGATAGACTTCCAAGCTACAATGTAAGAAGGGAAACAGCAGGAACTATGAAACCTGAAATACTCAGAATTTAAGTTATCAGCATTTCTTTTACAGCTCTGAAGCCATAAAAAGATAAATTTTATCTACAAAGAAGAATACAAAATGATGAAAGGTAGCTTCCTTTCCCCTCTACTCGCAGACACTTGCTGTGATGGCCAAGAATATAAACAGGCTGGAAGACTCTTTACCAGCTGCCTGGGCCAAAGCCAAATTTCCAACAAAGATTTATGAGTGTGCTTGCAAGATCCAGGCACACCCTTAAGGAAGAAAAAAGTTCTGCATAGGAGCCTTGACTCTAGATTCTATACACAAAGCTAGATTTCATCACATACTTGTCCAAAGATCACCTTGAGTAATAATGTTTTACAACCTTAGTTCTATCGGTGGACCAGAAAAGACACAATTTCAGATTTATTTCAGGATTTCTGTTGGGAAGAGGAATTTCTTTGAGTTTGAGTCTAACTTAGATCTTTAGTTAGTCCTATTTCAGTTTTCAAAGCTGGGTATATTTGATCAACAGAACCCACATGAAGGTGGAAGGAGAGGACTGACCCCACAAAGTTGTCCTCTGACCTCCACATGGGCATTATGGCATCACATTGCTCACAGGCATATATCACACAAACATACACACAAATAATAAATTTTAAAAACTGGGCATAAATATGTAACTCACATGGCAGTGTGATAAACCACAAATTTATTCTAATAATTTAATAATTCTATAGAGTTCACATCTCTAGAGGTGCATGCATAATGTAAGAAATAGCATCCTCGCTGGGGATGGTGGCACATGCCTTTAATCCCAGTGCTTGGAAGGCAGAAGCAGGCCGATCTCTGTGAATTCAAAGCCAGCCTCATCTACATAGTGAGTTCCAGGCCAGCTATGGTTACAGGTAGACTCTGTCTCAAAAAGACCAAAAAAAAAAGGGGGGGGGAGGTTTGGGATTATTTGATTTTTGTGTGAGACTAGATTTCATTCATGTACCCAGGCTGGCATCAAACTCTCTCTGTAGCTGCAAATGACCTAGAAATTCTGATGTCCCTGCCTCCACTTCTCAGCGCTAGGATCACAGGTATGGACCACCACAACCAGTTTATGAAGAGGTGGAAATGTGATCCGGGACTTCATGCATACAATGCAAGTACTCTACAACCTGAGCTACATTCTCAGCTCTGTAAATACAGTGTTTGAAAAGACTAAACTTCTGTCATTTACATATAGTATGAATTCACCAAAAGGCATATTGATACTTGGTCCACAATCTGGTGGTATTTGGGAGGTGATGAAACTTTAAGGGAATTACACTAGAGTGAGTTTGCATTCTGACTGCACTGAAACAGTTTGGTCACTGCTATGGTGGGTTGTTAGAGAGACCACCCCTAGCCTTGGTCTGATTTACAGAAGAGTTAACAAAGATGAGAATTTCTTGTACTTCCTCATACAGTTTCCCCTGTTGTTGATATCACATGGTACCCAGCAAACTTGTCAAAATTAAGAAACCAACATTGATAGGCTAGGAAAGGAGCTCAGTTGATAGAATGCATGAAACTTGTTGTATCTCCAGAAACAAAATTAAGTGGGTGTGAGTGAGGTGATATATGCCTATAATCCCAACACTTAGGAGGATCAGGAGCTCAAGTTCAGTCTCAGCTTTACAGAGGGTTAGAGGTCAATTTGGGATATATGAGACTTTGTAGGAAAGAAAGAACAAAGATAAGAAGAAATGAACAAACAAACTAACATTGGTACTATTACCTGACCTCAAGATTTTATCTGGATTTTATTCACTTTTTTGTTATTGTGTCTTTGTTGTTCTTTTAGAATCCTACCCTATTATAAGTACTTCTTAGTTTAGTGGGTATATTGGGGGAAATTCACATTATTTGATAATTATACAAAATAATTACTTTTTATATCATGCAAATGTTTCAAATTTGCAAAGTATATGTTGATCTGATATTTGAGCAGCTGCAGATGCTAACGCTTCCCACAGGTTTCACCACAAGAACCCTTCATAGCAGTCTAAAGCACTTAGACCAGTGAGGCTCAAACTGGAGTGCCAGGGGTTTCACAGGGCATACATAGATTTGTACTGGGTTTCAACTGAAAATACAATTTGAAAAAGTCAATAGTAGAGAAATATTCAAGGAAAAATGTTAGAATAATTTGAAGAACATTAAAAACAGTCAAAATCTGTATCTGATCAAGTTATAACAAAACACTGAAAAAAATGCCCATTCAAATGCTATGTTTTATATAGACAGTTCCAAACCTTAAAACAATATTGTGCTGGGTGTGGTGGCACATGCCTTTAATCCTAGCACTTGGGAGGCAGAGGCAGGCGGATCTTTGTGAGTTCAAGACCAGCCTGGTCTACAGAGTGAGTTCCAGGACAGCTGGGGCTACAGGGAGCCCCTGTCTCGAAAGACCGAAAAAAAAAACAACAACAACCAATATTGTATTGTATTATGTGTTTATGTGTGTGTGTTTGTGTGTCTGTGTGTCTGTGTGTTTGTGTTATGTATAGGAATGTGCATGTGAGTGCAAGTGCTCTCAGAGACTAGACAAGGGCATAGGAGCTGGTGTTACATGTGGTTGTGAGCTGCCCAATATGGTTCCTGGGAACTGAACTCTGCTCCTCTGCAAGAGCAGCAAACAACTGCTGAGCCATCTCTCTAGCCCCAAGTTCCAAACTTTTGCTGCATGGAACATAGAGACAAACAATGCAGTCACATTTCTTGTAAAATATTCTCAGTGCACTATCATTTACTATTCCTATTATGACATTGTAAAAACCCTTAAAAATCACTAGAAAAGTAGATAGAGAGCATAGTTAATTTATGGCTAATAAGGCTATGATAGCTTGATGAGTAAAAGCACTTGCAGCAGAAACCTGGTGGCCAGAGTTCAATTCCTGGTACTACAGCAGAAGGAGAGCATCAGCTGTCAAAAGTTGTCCTCAGACTTCCAAACACCCACCATGAATGCACATGTACACATAATCACACATGTTTCTTCTTAATGTTTAAATTCATTTTCAGGGGCTGGAGAGATGGCTCAGTGGTTAAGAGCACCGACTGCTTTTGCAGAGGACCCGGGTTTGATTCCCAGCACCCACATGGCGGCTAAGAACAGCCTTTAACTCCAGTTCCAGGGAAATCAGATGCCGTCTTCTGACTTCCGCAGCATTGTACGACATGGGTGCACAAACCTGCATGCAGACAGTACACTCATACACATAAAAAAAAATTTTTTTTAAAGATGAGAAAAAAATTCATTTTCAGAAAGATGGAAATTTGGGGTGAAATAGATGGGTCAGTGGTTAAGGGCACTGGCTGCTCTTCCAGGGGGCCCAGGTTCAGTTCTCAACAACCACATGGCAGATAACAACCTTCTGGAACTCCAGCTCCAGGGGATCCATTGCCTACTTTTATTTTCCACAGGCATTGCATGACATGAGAGTACTTACATATATGCAGACAAAATACTCATGTACATAAAATAAAAATAAATGAATATAAAAGAAATGCAAGTTAAAACTGTAGTACAATTTTAAGCTTGAACTGGTGCAGGTAAATGCACAGTGTGGGTTCACATTCAAAGAACAGGCATGTTACCAGTCAGCACTCAAGTTCTGGGTGAATGCTTCCAGGCTCTTGAACTTTTAACCAAAGAATTGAAAAGAGCACATAGCCAGATGTACCAGTGTATGCCTGTGCTGGATAGCTTTAGTGTCAACTTGACACGCCTGGGTTGAGGGAATCCCCAGTTGAGGAATTTTCTCCATTGGACTGGTATTTTCTTGATTGTTGAGTGATGTGGGAAGGCCCAGCCCACTATGGGCGGTGCCACACCTGAGCAGGTAGTTCTGTACTGTGTAAGAAAACAGACTGAGCATGGGCCAGGAGAGCAAGTCAGAAAGCAGCATTCCTCCATGGCCTGTTCTTCATTTCCTGTCTTCAGGTTCCTGCTCTAAGTTCCTACCTTGGGCTCCCTAAGTGATGAACTGTGACCCAGGAGATGTAAGACAAATAAACTTTGTCCTCCCCAAGTTGGGGATTATTGGTCAGAGCATTTTGTCAGAGCAATGGAGAAGCAAAGTAGAACAATGACTTTAATCCCAGCACTTGGGGGGCAGAGGCAGACCAATCTCAGTGAGTTTGAGGCCAGTCTGGTCTACATAGTGAGTTCCAGGGCATCCAGGGCTACAGGGAGACTCTGTCTCAAAAAGAAAATGAAATTTAAAAAAAAGAGCGCACATAGATTTGCCAAGGTATTGTAGCAAAGGCAATAGCACAGGTTAAGGAGTTCTGTCCAGACCAACGGCAGCCACACAAGAGTCCCTAAGAGCCTGAGGTTCCTGTCTGGGTTCTCTTTTCATGGGGTGTAAAGGAACAAAGGGCTGGCTACTAAGGGGCATGGTTTAGGGGGTTCTCTATTTTGATTCTTCCTCTGCATGTCCCTTCCCATAAGTCATCTGATTTTAATCATATGTACACCCAATTAAAAATAGGCATAATATGGTAAATAGGAGATTCTACCTAAAAGGATGCTAGAGAAAAAAGCTTTACCTTACTGTGCAGGCATCAAAAACCATTTCAGGCCAGGCTGACCCTTGTTTTCTTCATACCCAGATAAGTTGTGAATATACCTGAAGAGAAACTGTCTAAATTTTATTGTTAGCAGAGGTGGAAAACTTAAACCATTACTCAAAGATAAGAGTACTGTAAGCGTGATGGAGGTGGGGTTGAGGGGTCCTGAGGTTACTAGGTACACTGTATAGAGAAGGTTGTGTATGCATAGTGCAGGTACTTTTTACACAAGGGTGGTGTGTGTAAGTCAAAACCAAACATGGATCCTAGGGTACTAAACTATCTCTTGTGCAGGGCATGCCTGCCTCTCGCACTATTTAGTATATCAATGGGAGTAAAACAATACCACCAATAAAGGGTGTGGAGATATATATATACATATATATATATACATATATATATACATATATATATACATATATATATGTATATATATGCGTGTGTGTATATATATAATCAGCTGTTGATAATAAGGTATTAAAAAAGAAGTAAATTCCATCCACAGCAATTTAAGATTTCCCACATTCTTGTGAGTTGGCAAGACAGTTGTCTTTTTCTTGTGGTGTTGGCTTGAGTCACTCACAGCCACACTGGACTAGGTCTAGCTGATGGGGTCAGTCACGGACACACTGGACTAGGTCTAGCTGGTGGGGTCACTCACAGACACACTGGACTAGGTCTAGCTGGTAGGGTCACTCACAGACACACTGGACTAGGTCTAGCTGGCGGGGTCACTCACAGACACACTGGACTAGGTCTAGCTGGTGGGGTCACTCACAGACACACTGGACGAAGTCTAGCTGGTGGGGTCACTCACAGACACACTGGACTAGGTCTAGCTGGTAGGGTCACTCACAGACACACTGGACTATGTCTAGCTGATGGGGTCACTTGCAGACACACTGGACTAGGTCTAGCTTGCGGGGTCACTCACAGACACACTGGACTAGGTCTAGCTGGTGGGGTCACTCACAGACACACTGGACTAGGTCTAGCTGGTGGGGTCACTCACAGACACACTGGACTAGGTCTAGCTGGCTGGGTCACTCACAGACACACTGGACTAGGTCTAGCTGGCGGGGTCACTCACAGACACACTAGACTAGGTCGAGCTGGCTGGGTCACTCACAGACACACTGGACCAGGTCTAGCTGGTGGGGTCACTCACACACACACTGGACTAAGTCTAGCTGGCAGGGTCACTCACAGACACACTGGACTAGGTCTAGCTGGCGGGGTCACTCAAAGACACACTGGACTAGGTCGAGCTGGCTGGGTCACTCAAAGACACACTGGACTAGGTCTAGCTGGTGGGGTCACTCACAGAGACACTGGACTAGGTCTAGCTGTCTGGGTCACTCACAGACACACTGGACTAGGTCTAGCTGGTAGCGTCACTCACAGACACACTGGACTAGGTCGAGCTGGCGGGGTCACTCACAGAGACACTGGACTAGGTCTAGCTGGTGGGGTCACTCACAGACACACTGGACTAGGTCTAGCTGTCTGGGTCACTCACAGACACACTGGACTAGGTCTAGCTGGTGGGGATCACTCACAGACACACTGGACTAGGTCGAGCTGGCGGGGTCCCTCACAGACACACTGGACTAGGTCTAGCTGGTGGGGTCACTCACAGACACACTGGACTAGGTCTAGCTGGTGCAGTCACTCACAGCCGCACTGAGCTGGGAACCTAGCTGATGGTTTCACCCATGGCTTCAGTTGGCCAGGCCAGGCTGGTGAGGCAGCAGGGACCCCCTTTTCCTCCACATCGTTGTTCTTTCCTTTTGGCCTCTTGTCATGCAGGACCCTTACCCAAGAATTATTCATGTTGACTGAGTTCTGAGAAAGCAAAAGTGGAAGTTGATAGGATTTCAAGAACAAGGTCTGGAAGTGATGGAAGAGTACAGGCTCAGGAGAGCCAACTGTGTCTGTATCTTCACAGTTCCGTGTCAGCTGTGCTGGAAGTAGCTATACCGTAGGCAATGGACAGTGCTATAAAATAGGTCATTAATTATAAAATTAATTATAATATAAAATGGTTGAGCGAGGGTTGGGGAGGGGGGCATGGAAAAGGAAGTGACTCTAAATTCGATTGAGAAATGATGTATGATGTATGGAAAAAGGTTAATAACAATAAAAAATAAATTAAAAGAAATGTATTTATCTATATATGTATGAGTGTTATGTCTATATGTATATAAGTGTGCCCGTGTTCTACAGGGTTTGTGATAATTCTATATGCCCACTTGGTCTTCCAAGAACTGGAGACTTGTTTGCATAGCAAACAAAATCCTACAAGCTTCTTGTCAGAAATGTGTGATTCTAGGAGGCAAGCAGCGTTTCCTATAATCAGTGAAATTTGAATAAAGAGAAACAAAAAAAGGGGACAAGTTCTTATTAAAAGAATTATTAGGGGGCTGGGGAGATGGTTCAGTTGGTAAAGTACCTGCTATGCCTCGGTGGTTAACAACATGTGTTGTTCTTGCAGAGAACCCAAGTTCAGATCCCAGCGCCCATGTCAGGCGGCTGCACACCCAAGGCATACATTCACACAGACAATATACACATGCTGGGGGAATAGGACAGCTCTCTGATGGATGGTACAGTTGATTCTGCTACCTCTCTCTTGCAAACATAGCACATCTTACATGTCCTTTGTACATGAGTGACAGTTTTGGCACAGAAAATTTGGAGATGCAGAGTTATGAAGTCAGAGGGAAGGTGCTTTTATTACTAAATTGCCACACAGTAATTGCTACTTGTATACACTCACTCTGACTGGCAATGCATTTCTGGGTTTATATTTTCTTTTCTTTTCAATTCAGTTTACTTTTAGTTGTGTGCACATGTGGGCGTCTTATGTGTACAAATCTGTCTGCACATGAGACCGGAAGAGAGCGTTCCATCCCCTGCAGCTGGAGTTACAGGCAGTTGTGAGCTGCCTGACATGGATGCTGGGAAGTGAATTCAGGTTGTCTGGAAGAGCAGGAGGTGCTCTTAACTACTAAGCCATCTCTCCAGCCCCCAAAGTAAATCTTTTTTTAAAAAAGTGTGTGCATATGACAGGATCTCATGTAGTCCACCCTGGTCTTGAACTCTCTGTGTCACCAAGGGTAACCTTGAACTCCTCCTGACCCTTCTGCCTGCACCACCAGTGCTGAGATTGCAGGTGCATACCAGTATACCTGCTTTATGTGATGCTGGTGATTGAACCTAGTGCACCTAGGCAGGCACTCTACCAACGGAACTATATCCCTGACCCTGAAATTATTTTTCTAGAGTTTATTTCCCAGAATTCTTTTTTTTTTTTTTTTTTAGATAAGGTCTCCCTATAGCCCCAGCTGCCCTAGAACTTGCTATGTAGACCAGGCTGGCCTTGAACTCACAGAGATCCGCTTGCCTCTGCCTCCCAAGTGCTGGGATTAAAGGTGTGCACCACCATGCCTGACTCCCAGAAGGCTTCTTGAAAGCCTGTGACTTCACCCTTGCTGCACTCTGTCTGTGTAAGTCAGAGTCCCTATGGGAGGAGAAACAGTCTGTTTCTTGTTCAAGGAAAGGCAAAGAATTTGTATCCATCTGGAATCCACTAGAGTCTGTCCATAAATTGTTTATATTATTTCCACATACAAAATGAGCACAGCCCCACCCAAGGTCCTTTGCTGTCCCATCCCATTCAAGCATGCAGCTTCAAGTTTAATATTTCACATCAATCTTTCCCCAGAAGGGGAAAGAGCTCTCTGGTACTGCTTCTTTGATCAGAAAACTACATATTCTATTTTGAAATTTGTCTCCAGTCCCTCACCCCTCCCAGGCATGCAAAAGAGATTCTAAAATGCCCCGTTCAAAACCAGGAAGAACAGGCATGTGATGATTCTAAAATCTACTACCTGGAATCATGTTGTCTCATCCTCTATCCCTCAGCCTAGGAGCCCATTGAACTGGAATACCAAGCATGACTTCTCACCCTCTTCTCTCAGTAGTTTAGCCCCCAAAGGCCTTTATAGCATGGTAGCTGGCTTCCAGAGAACAAACAGAGCAACTCCCAAAACTCTCGAAGTCTAAGCCATATAACTGGAAAACTGTCCACGTATCTAGCATGGCCAATGTTAACAAAGAGTAAGATGTGCAATTAAGTCTGCATTTCAAATAGATGATAATTTGTTGTCTTTCTCTGTCTCTCTCTCCACCTTTTTTTGTTTGTTTCTTTTGATTTTTTTTTTCCAGACAAGGTTTCCCTGTAGCCTTAGCTGGCCCAGAACTCACTATGTAGACCAGGCTGGCCTCTAACTTACAGAGCTCTGCCTGCCAAAGCTTCTCAAATGCTGGGATTAAATCTGGGCATACCCAGCTTGTCCATCTTATTTTTTTGAGACAGGGTCTCCCCCTGAACCAGAGGCTCACTAATTTAGCTAGACTGTCCAGCTGGTGAGCCTCAGAGCTCTACCTCCCCAGCTCTGGGATTATAGTTACAGACTGTTGCTCTGGATTTTTATGTAGATGCTGGGGATCTGAAGTCAGGACCTCAGGTTTGCATAGGTACTTTACCAACTGAACCATCTCCCCAGCCCCCTAATAATTCTTTTTAATAAGAACATGTCCCCTTTTTTGTTTCTCTTTATGCAAATTTCACTGATTATAGGAAATGCTGCTTGCCTCCTAGACCCACACATTTCTGACAAGAAGCTTGTAGGATTTTATTTGCTATGCAAACAAGTCTCCAGTTCTTGGAAGACCAAGTGGGCATAAAGAATTATCACAAACCTTGGGTGTACTTATATACATATAGACCTAACACTCATACACATATAGATAAATACATTTCTTTTAATTTATTTTTTATTGTTATTAAACTTTTTCCATACATCATACATCATTTCTCAATTGAATTTAGAGTCACTTCCCTTTCCATGGCCTCCACCCCACCTGAGTTCCTGCACTCTACCATACATGTCTTGCATTTTTTCTGAGTCTTTCCAGAGTTTTTTTTCCAGTTCTTTTGTTGTTATTCTCTCTAACTTGTATTACTTCAATATATACATAATTATATACATAAATAAATACATATAGACATACATATACATATCACCTGAATTGGAGGATTTTTTTTTTTTTTTTTGCTAAAAGATATCATGTTTTCCTTAAGGAAGTGTTTGAAGGTTCCTCCTTGGCAAGTCCAAACAACCATCAATCTTGCCCTTGTGCTCCACACTGGGGTCTTTCCCTCCCATGGTCCCCCACATGAGGTTCAGTAAGCACACATCCCATCTTGATCTTCCTGTACTAGCTGGCCTCCATGATACAGCCTGGGTAGTCCAACAATGGCAGTCTATACTCTGATGAGGCTGAAACCCTAGTAGCTGCTCAGTCCACAATCTGGATATCTCAGTTGTTCCCTTCAGGCATTGAAGGTTTGGAGGATTCTTGGAGAGACATGAGTCTTCCGTACATATTAGAGGGTTAAAAAGCTGTGTCTCATGTCTTTGAAGAATGGCAAAAGCAGAAGCAGCCACAGACAACAAATACATTTTTTATTGATGCTTTGTGTATTTCATACATCATTTTCCAATTCAGTTCAGGCATATTTCCCTTTCCCTTCCCCCCATCCCACTCTACCCCATCCCAGATCATGCATTCTGCCATAACTGCCCTGCATCTTTCAGTTTTTTTTTTCATTTTTTAACAGTAAGTGATAATTTATGAGTACAAGCATCCTTCATGTAAAACCAATTTGCAAGCAGTTGTGCCCAAACCCACACAGCTCATGAGTCCCACCATCCAGCAGGGGGGCTTGTATGTTCAATCAAGTTGATCAAATGAATGTCCAAACTATATTGTTGTAGTTTCAACAAATACATTTTTTAAAAAGGGTTGGAGAAGCCGGGCGTGGTGGCGCACGCCTTTAATCCTAGCAATCGTGAGGCAGAGGCAGGTGGATCTCTGTGAGTTCAAGGCCAGCCTGGTGTACAGAGTGAGTTCCAGGACAGCTGGGACTACAGGGAGACCCTGTCTCAAAAGAGACCAAAAAGTAAAAAATAAAAAAATAAAGAGGGTTGGAGAGGCGAGTGAGGGGTGGGAAAAAAAAAGGGTTGGAGAGATGGTTCAGTGGTTAAGAGCACTGACTGTTCTTGCAGAAGACTTGGGTTCAAATCCCAACACCCACATGGACTTTAACAACTATCCATGACTCCCGTTCCAGAGGATCCATCACCCTCTTCTGTTCTCTACAGACACTGCATGACACAGGTACATATATGCATAACCCTTATACACATAAAATAAAAGTAAATATTTTTAAAAAGAATTATCACAAACCCCACCAGTATAGGACAGTCACACCTGACTGTCCTGATCTGTATTATAATTCAGAGGCTGATTGCAAGTCAGGGTTGGTTTCTGAGACTACACTCAGCTTCGGTCTGGCTTGGCTACAAAGCTGAAGTCTCCATCTTTCCCTCCTGAAGTTCAGTAATTTGCTGATGAGTCTTGCAAACCTAACAGAAGTTTATTCCCCATGACTAATTTATTATGAAAGGAAATGTAAAGGCTGCAGATGAAGAGTAAAAGGGAAAACATCTGCAGGGCGTGGTGTGAGGGTGGTGCCAACTTTCCTGCCCCATCTGGGACCTCTAGCTTCTCAGCACATATATGTGTTCCCCAGTAAGAACCTGGCTGAACCTAGTATTTAGGTGGGTTTTGTTTCTATTTATATCATTTTTTTTTGTTTTGGTATTGGTTTGAAATGGAGTCTCCTATATCTCAGACTAGATTCAAATTCATTAGGTAGGCTGAGGGTGATATTGAGCTTCTGATTCTCCAGCCTCTACTTCTCAGAGGTCTGGGATTACAGGCATGGAGCACCAGACCCTGTTTATGTGATGCTGAAGATTGAACCCAGGGGTTAATGCATGCTAAGCAAGCACTCCACCAACTAAGCTACATCCCCAGCTTCTGTTTGAAGTTATTATAAAAATTTTGCAACATAGCTAGAGGCTGATTGATCAAATCATTTACCATTGGTGGATGAACTTTTTCTCTAGCCCCTCTTACCCCTGGAGCCTAGGAGTGGGGTTGAAAGTTCCAGCCCTCTAATCACAGGGTTGGTTTTCTCCATAACTAGTTCCATCCTTAGGGGCTTCCCAGGAGTTGTATCACTAACATAATGCAGTTGTGGATGAAAGGAATTATTATGGATAACAAGGCTTCTTTCATCTCCATAATTCCAGACATCCTATAAGTGCTAGTTAGGAGCAGGAACTGGGGGCAATATAAAAACCATTTCACAACTGACATCCCAGTTTTTATCTGGTGAGCCACTTCTCTACATTCTAAAGGTCAAAGACAATCATTCCAAGATAAGGGAATGACAACACCTCTTAAAGGAATGAGTGGCTTGAGTTTTATAGGAAGAGGAAGAGTTCTTGAGATCAGCACAATAGTGAAAGTCTTACGTATGAGTTGCTTTTCTTCTCACTGTGACTAAATACCTGACAGGAAGCAGATTAAGGGGGGAATGGTTTGTTTTGAGCTCACACTTCCAGAAGACATTTAGACCATCTTAGCAGGGCAGACATGGTGACAGAAGTGGGGTATGGCAGGTCACACTGTAACCACAGTCAGGAAGCAGAGAGCAAACAGGAAGATGTACTTAGGTATAAAACTTCAAGGCTGGCTTCCAGTGACCCACTTTCTCCAGAGAAGCTCCACCTAAAGGTGCCACAATCTTCCCAAATAGCACCTCCAGCTGAGGACAAAGTGTTCACACACACTAGCTTATGTTGACATTTCTCATTCAGATTACACCACCTTATTATATTGTCATTTAGATCTAAAGCTACAGTCAGGTGCTAAAGGCTTGCTTGCCAGCTGGTGGGTTTAGAGAAGTGATTGGATAATGAAAACTGTAATCTGATTGGCAGTAGGAGATGACAGAAACTCGAGGGTGACCTAGTTAAAAGGTCAGTGTCCTTGAAGGAATACCTTCGTGGTCTATATCTTGTCTTCAGCCCTTCTCTTTCTCTCTCTCTCTCTCTCTCTCTCTCTCTCTCTCTCTCTCTCTCTCTCTCCTTTCTCATTGTCATAAGGTAAGAAGCACTCTTCTGATATTTTGCCTGGCTTCAAGACAAAAGCAGCCCACCATGAATTGAAACCACAGCTATGCATGGTGGTGTAGACTTTTAGATCCAGCACTTGGGAGCCAGAGGTAAGCAGATCTACATGAGTTCAAGGCCAGCCTGGTTTACATAGCAAGTTCCAGACCAGCCAGGGCTGCATAGTGAGATTCTGTTTCAAAAAACCAAAAATGAATAAAATAAATAAAGTGGATGACACCTGAGGAATAATAGTACCTGAAGGTTGTCCTTTGGCTTTCATACATGCATGCACACATGTGCACCTGCACAAACATTCATGCACACAGTATCTACAAGTATATTCATTGTAGAATCTCATAATGGGAAAAGAAACAATCTGGATATACTAAGACATAAAGTCACTAAATTATGGTTCATACATAAAAGATGCAAATAACTAAAGAGTTGTCTTAGGTAAGAGCATTTGATTTACAATCAGGAGGACTGGAGTTCAGCACCCACATAACAAGCTGGGTATCCTGTAAATCCTTGTAACTCAAGCTCCAAGGTAGGCAGAGATGAAGGTCCCTGTGGATTCCCAATTCCTCCCAAGGCCAGATCACCTGAACAGGTAGAGAGGATATCAATTACCTTTCCTGGCCTCCATATGCATGCAAAGTGTACACACACACACACACACACACACACACACACACACACACACAAACACAAACACACACACACGTAAAATTCAACCTTTAAAAAAAATGTACATAGACCATACATTTGCTTGTTCTTTCTCCTAAAAAATCATGCTTTTGAGGAGCTGGGGAGATGGCTCAGCAGAACACCTCCCCTTGCTGCTCTGGTGGAGGACCCAGATTAGTTTCTCAGCACCCACATAGCAGTTAACAATTGTCTCTAACTCAAGTTCCAGGGAATATAGTGCCCTCTTCTGGCCTCTGAGGGGCACTATATGCATGTGGTGAACTTAAGTACTTGCAAACAAAACACTTATACACATTAAATGAAAATCAATAAAATAAAATAAACACTTTTTTTTTTATCTTTTCGAGACAGGGTCTCCCTGTAGCCCCAGCTGTCCTGGAACTCACTCTGTAGACCAGGCTGGCCTTGAACTCACAAAGATCCGCCTGTCTCTGCCTCCCGAGTGCTAGGAATAAAGGCATGTGCCACAACGCCCGGCTAAAATAAATACTTTTGAGGTCCTATATGTGTAAGTTACTCGGAGCCTGAATATATTAAAAACCATTAGAGCCTGAGGATGTTAAAAACAGCATAACTAATCTTTGGCCTTGAGAATCTTGGACACCAAAGGATCAAGAGTAACAAATTATCTTCTGACCTACACACATACTAGGCAAACACACACACTACATCACACATAATAATAATTTAAAAATCATGCAGTATAGAAACAACAGAGATCCACTACTGTCAACTTTAGTCATATACCAACCAATCCTTTAAAAGGTTATCTCAATGTTAGGAAAAATAATAAATAACCGAATGATGTATTTATCATTATCAGAGCAGAAAAGGCACAAAGAGACCGTTGTAAGACGAGGCCCATGCAATTGCATGCAATACGCTACTGTAAATTGTGTAAATTACCTGAACTGACACCAAGTTGATACTCCTGGGAGTATTTCTCAGAAGCTATTATAAAAAGTGAAATTTGAGGAGACTTTTTAGGTTATTAGTATTCTATATTTAGAATCTTCAAATAACCAGGGATAACTCAGTACTTTGTTGCCAAGAGAAAAATGAAATGAGTTGCCTCTTGTTTTCAGCTTCCTTCCTTCCTTCCTTCCTTCCTTCCTTCCTTCCTTCCTTCCTTCCTTCCTTCCTTCCTTCCCTCCCTCCCTCCCTCTCTCCCTCCCTCCATTCCTCCCTCCCTTCCTTTATTCCTTCCTTTACTTTCTTTCTCATAGAATATGCTATGAATTTTTGTAATGGGACAGACCCTACTCAAAGACTTTAAAATAAATGTCATTTTCAGATGAGATCAAACTATACGATGATCATTAAAAATGTAACAGTACGGGGTTGGGAGACAGCTCAGGCAGTGCCAGCCATATAAACACAAGGACCTGAGTTTGACTTCTCAGAGCCCACATAAAAGCAGGGCCTAGTGACACACATCTATGACCCCAGTCCTGGGGGGAGAGACAGGGACATTCCTGTGGCTTGTTGTCCAGCCACTCTGGCTCAATCATCCAGGTTCAGTGAGAAACCCCAGCCAAAAAGATTAGGTGGAGAATAGTTGAGGAAGACACCCAACATTAACCTTTGGCCTCTACACATACACACACACACACACACACACACACACACACACACACATATGCACACTCACGCTCACTTGATCATGCACATATACATACATTACAAAATACACATTACACACAAAATGTACACATGATAGTACCACAATGTTAGATAATATTTTAAACCAGCATGCATTTATTTTTTTAATCATTTTATTTATTTTTTTTTTATTTATTTCTGTATGTGTAGGAATGTACTGTCTGCATGCAGGTTTGTGCACCCATGTCATGCAATGCCGCGGAGGTCAGAAGATGGTGTTGGATTCCCCTGGACCTGGAGTTTTCCTGGAATTGGAGTTTCAGACGGTTCTCAGCTGCCATGTGGGTGTTATCGATCACTCATGCATCAAGCACTATTCTTACTTGTATGACTTTTTTTTAAATGCCCCAAATATCTCTGAGATCGTGTTCTAGTTTGCTTTCTGTGGATATTTGGGGCATTGTGAACAGTGCTTCAATAAGCACAGATAACCAAGTATCTATGTGATATGTTGCCTTGGAGTCCTCCAGGAAAATGCCCACGAGTACTGTAGCTGAGTCATATGGAGATCTATCGTTAGTTCTGTAGAAACCTCCATACAGACTCCCATAGATGCCCGACTAGTTTACATCCACAGCAGCAGTGCCTAAGAGGTCCCCTTTTGCCACATCCTTGCCAGCATTGATTTTTTTCTTAATGACTGACATTCTGACTGGGGTAAAATGGAATCTCTATGTGATTTTGATTTGTGTTTCTCTGATGGTGAAGCTGAACATTTTTTTTCATGCGCTATTGGTCACTTGTACTTCATCTTTTGAGAACAGTCTGTCCATTTCATTAGCTCATTTATTGCTTGGCTCATTTGATTCCTTGTTTGTTCTTCGAGCGGCTTGCTGATTCTACATAATAATCCTCTTTTATCTGTAGAGCAAGCAAAGATTTTCTCCCATTCTGTAGGCTGTCTCTTCACTCAATAATTGCAGATCATGGCTGCTGCCAACTTGTCAGCAGTCACATTGTGCTTCTGAATTTAAAATGCATTCTGATTTCAGAGAAATTTCTGAATGTAGGTGGGCATGGTGGTGCATGCCTGCAGTCCCAGCTCTGGGGAGGCTGAGGATCATTCACAGCCTCTCAGACACATAAGTTCAAGGGTTCAAGGCCATCTTGAGCTATATAAGACAGTCTCAAAAACCAAATGAACAGATATGCTTCAAAATGTGAAGTGGGAAAATGTGTTTAGAATGGATAAAAGGGGAATGAACACATAGTAAGAACATATCTCAGAGCTGGAGAGATTGCTCAGCAGTTAAGAGCACTGACTGTTCTTACAGAGGATCCAGGTTCAATTCCCTGCACCAATACAGCACCTAACAACCATCCACAACTCCAGGTCCAGGGGAATTTGATGCTCTCTTCTGACCTCCATAGGCACTGCACAACACAGGTCTACTTACATACATTCAGACAATACATTTATACACATAAAAACAATAAATAATATATTTTTAAAAGCATATCTTAGAGCTAGAGATAAATGTACTTGCTGCCAAGTCTGAGAATCTGAGTTCCATCCCCAGGACCCACATGGTAGAAAGATAGAACCTACTCCCAAAAGTTGTCCTATCACATCCATACATGTGCTGTGGCACACACAAATACACACACATACACACACACACACACACACACACATACACACACACACTAAATAAATAAATAAATAAATAAATAAATAAGTAAATAAATGTACTAAAATATTTTTATATCTCCCTAATCCTAATCAACTACTCCTACCTTTTCCGTCTTTCCTTCCTGGCCCACGTGGCCAGTGCCCTCTCTGTCCTGCATCATCAAGTGGCCTCTTGACACTTCTCCCTGCCTCTTCCCTTAAACTGCCCTCAGCCCTCTTCTGTCTTTTTGATGTGGGCAACTTTAGTCAGATGGTACTGTTCATCTGTGTGGAATCCTCACACAGAGGTGACATGGCTGTCTCCATAAGCAGATGCCCTAGAGGTTATCCTCACACAAAGGTGACACAGCTGTCTCCATAAGCAGATGCCCTAGAGGCTATCCTCAGACAAAGGTGACACGGCTGTCTCCATAAGCAGATCCCCTAGAGGTTATCCTTTGCTGTTTTCACACTAGACAGGAGTTTTTCTCCTAACCCAACACAGGCTGCACCACAGGCAGTATGTCCTGGGATCCTGCTTCATGTCTTCCTCCAATTACCTTCAGGACTCAGTCCCTGAGCCCACTGATCTAGGCAGCCCACCTCTGCCTACCATTGGCGGTGACTGTTGTCACCCCTAAACTCTGGCTTGCTCCCTGCTTTTCTGCCTTGATTTATTTTCTTATTTTCTTTTGTGTGTGTTTTTTATTATTTGACATTTTATATATTTCATACATCATTTTTCAGTCCAATTTGGATACCTTCCCCTTTCCCTGCCCCCAACCCCATCCCCAGTTCATGCATTCTGCCATATATGTTTTGCATCTTTCTCTCAGTCTTTCCAAGGATTTTTTCTGCAGAGGCTTGTTGTTTTGGGCAGAATTTAACTGTATCAGTCAGTTCTTTGACCCAGTACTTATGTTGTTGTTTCCTCCCCTTTGTATTACTCCAAATTATGCCTATATAACCACCACATATGTATCAAAATTATGGCTTCCCAGGATAAACTGTATGTTAATTCCAAAATATGTTTTGGGGTTCACATTTTTCCCTTTAATTTTATATTACTCTAGAATGTGAATACATATCTTCTACCCATATATGGTAATTACAATGTCTAAATATAAATGGTAAGTTAATTCTAGAGCCCGTTAAGAGATTCACATTATAACAGCACAGTTGCTTTCAAATACAAAGAAATATAATAATAATGTTGCTCAGTTTCTTTCAACTGAAGATTTGGTGCTAGCTGGAGATTTGGCACTAGCATCCACAAATGAGGGAAACCATTCCCCATTTGTTTTTCTGGGACTATATTACTTCACTTAACATAATGGCTTCGAGTTCTATCCATTTACCTGCAAAATTCATGATGTCATCTTTCTTTTTTTTCATTTTTTGTTATTTTTATTTATTTATTTTATTTTTTAATAATAAGTAATAAGTTATGAGAACATGCATCCTTCATGTAGAACCAATTTTCAAGCAGCTATGCCCAAACCCACATAGCCCATGTCTCCCACCATCCAGCTGGTGGGGCTTTTATGTACAATCATGTTGATCAAATAAGTGTCCAGACTATGTTGCTGTAGTTTCACCATTCACCCCAATCACAGCCCTTATACTCTACCATGCCCCCTCTTCTTCAGATTGTTCCCTAGGCTTAGAAAAGGGGTACTGGTGGACGAGAAGCAAAACATTCTACTTTCTCTGGAGATGTCATTTTGGACTCTGATCAGCTCTGGCTGTTTCCTTTCATGGGCTGACAGTTTGTCTAGGAATAACCTTTCAATCCTACTAATGAAGCACAAGCAATTAGATATATAGGTATTTAAACAGTACTAAGTATTATGGTAGGTTACTTTGGTATAGACAGATGTTTGGATGGTAAGCTAATCCATGAATTATATTTTTTCTGTAAAAGATGACAAGGTCTTACTGTGGCTTATAACATCTCCTAACCACTAGAGGATGTACGCTTGTGGCATCAGCAGTGAATTATTCCTCCAAGGAGAGAGCTAATAGCTAATTAGATTCAGGATATACAGACATGTGGCTGCCACTGCTGTACAGTATTTCCAGGCAGGTGAGGTGTAGCCAATGCTGATGGAGGAGTCTTGCTTGACTCGAGGAGACCAATTTTTGCTTTATTGGTTTAGTGGTCTTTGGTAACACTCTCTGGCATTCCAGAGACCAACGGTACACTTGCAAGTGTGGTCTCAATACATCTTTCCCATGCTTGCATCAGGTCTTCCTCAGCAGGGCCTTATCACCTCTCTTCTTGCAGGTATCCCAGTTTACAGGCAAGAAGCCTTTACCTTTGGGGGGGGGCTTGGATCCCCTGGCCAACATCTCCTTGGTAGAATAATCCATTGCTGATATCAGAGCTCTCTTGTATTAATATATTTTGCTTAAATGCACATCTTGAAAAGACTTTAGTATTATATTTGGCTCTGAATAGAGAATAATCCTTTTCACATTTCCTATGTCTATTAGTCAATTAAAGAAAGCAGTTATACCAGTTTTGTATGAGATTACCTCTATAACAGTCTGCTCTAAGTTACGGTTAGAGAATGACTTCATTACCATCATGTATTTCTTTGTTCTA
>VZQC01015082.1:3993345-4041144 GCA_009823505.1 Rhizomys pruinosus
GAAGCCAGGGGGGGAAAAAAAAAGGGAGGAAGGGGGGAGGGAGGGGAAGAAAAAAAAAAAAAAAAAAAAAAAAAAAAAAAAAAAAGAAAAGAAAAGGAAAAGGGAGGAAACAAAAAGAAAATGAAAACAAAGTATAGACGGTGGCTGGAAAAAGCTACAAGGATACTTAGGAAGTGTGAAGAGTGCGTTCAACTGTGTGGGCTATGGTATGCACCGGGACGAAGTTAGGTTTATTGCGGCATAGCCACCCACAAAGCCTTTGGGTGAGGTGTCGTAGACAAATTTTGTGGTTACTTGTTACGCTAAGCCAGGCTGGCCTGACCCCGACCCAAGCTGCACAAATTTTTTATTACTACATAGGCCCTGTAGTAGGTTTTTGAAGTCTGGTATAGAGATTCCCCACACCCCTGTATACACACAATCTTTTCACTCAGTTAGTTTGGAAACTAATATGCGGCAGCTGGTTTTTGTTTTTTTTCCAAGGGAGATTGAAGAGCCATTAAATTCATCTTCCAAGCGGCTGTAAAGTCAACTGAGGCTATATTACTCTGGGATGTTTTAATTGGGATTGGCTTAAATCTGTAAGAGTTTGGGTAGTGGAGATTTTTTTTTTTTACTATGTTTATTTTCCCCAATCCATGACAATGGGAGGTGTTTTTCCATCTTCTGATGTCTCTTCTAATTTCCCTTCTTCAGGGGTTTAAATTTTTTTGTTGTGAGAAGATCTGTGATGGTCTTTGGCTAGGTTTGTTCTAGGTATTTATTGTTTTTGAGGCTATTATGAGATGGGAAGTTCTCCTTGTATATCCTTCTTTAGTTCTTGTTGGTGAGTGTAAGACAAAGAAGCACTGATTTTTTGTAGATTTATTTTGTTCGATCTCTGCACTTTACTGAGGTCTCTTAATCATTTCTAGGAGGTTTCTGGTGAAATTCTTAGGCATCCCTTAAGTAACGATCATTATTATCAGCAAAAAGTATATTTGACTTCCTCTTTTCCAATATAGAACTCCTTTATTTCCCTTTCTTGCCTATTAGCTCGCTAAGGCAGTGTTCAAGCCTGAAATTGAAGAGGAGTGGTGACAAGGGCAGCTTGTTCGAGTTCCTACATTTAAAGTGAATGCTTCTGTAGTTTTCCCATTTAGGATGAAGTGGTGTGGGTTTCGCTGGATATGGCGTTGAGTTACATTGAGGAATAAGCTCCTCCAGTTCCAATTCCCTCTAGGCCGCTTTAAGCAGAAGAGATGCGGGATTTTGTCAAAGGCTTTTTTTTTTTTCCCTATTGATTTGTTATGGTTTTTTGTCTTTTAGTTCATGTTATATGCTTGATGATTATTTATTGATTTTTGTATGTTTGAACATCCCCTGTATTCTCGAATGAATTCCAATTTGGTATGTGGATGATCATTTTGATGTGGTTCTGTAGCGATTTGCAAGTATTTTATTTGAATTTTTGCATCAGTGTTCATTAGAGATGGGTCTATAGTTCTCCTTTTTTGGTTGTATAATTGCCTGGTTTGTAATATAGAGTGGATGCTGGGCTTCATAGAAGGAATTTGAGGAACTCCCTCTGTTTTGTATCCTTCTAAATAACTTGAGTAGTAATGGTTTGTAAGTCTTTTTGAAATATTTTATAGATCCTGGTTGATAACCATGTGGGCGGGCTTTTTCTTGGTTGGAGGTTTCTTATTTACATCTATTTAATTTCTTCATATTGATTATTGGTCAGTTTTAAGCTTTGATCTCTTGCTTAGTTGAGCTTTGGTGTGATCCCCGGGATTTCAGATATTCATTCCATTTTCTTCTAGGTTTTCAAACTTAGTAGAGTAATAGGGTTTTTTGAAGTATTCCATATGAATGTACTGGACATTTCCTGTCTGTTGTGATGTTTCTCCTTTCATCACAGATCTATTGATTTGGCATTGCTTTTCCTCTTTCGTGCTTTGTTTGAATGTAGCTAGAAGGTCTTCTATCTGTGGGTAATTCTCTTAAAGAGCCAACTTTGGATTCATTGATTTTTGTTTTGTGTATATTTTTTCTTTTGGTTTTATTATTGATTTCTTGCTCGCTGTTTTGTTATTTTCTTCTTGTCTGCTAGCATTTAGGGTCATTTGTTGTTGTCTCTCATAGTTGTTAGCTGCAGTGTTAGAATGGTCACTTGGCTCTTTCTGTTTTTTTTGTTGTTTGTTTTTTGTTTGTTTGTAAGGCACTTAGGGCTATACTTCCTCTTAGAACTGCTTTTTAAAGTGTACCATAAGGTTTTGTTGGTTGTATTTCGTTGTCATTCGGTTCTGGGAAATTGTATTTCTTATTTCTTTCTTTATTTCTTCCTTGACCCATGTCTTATTCAGAGAGTGTTTTTAGTCCCATGTGTTCTGTAGGTTGTTGGGCTTCATCCTCGGTTTTATATTGAGGTTTTATTGCACTGTGTGTCTGATACATCAAGAGATTTCAATCCTTTTAGTTGCCTGAGTTTTTTCCTGTGTCCCCGTATATGGCTCAGTGTGGAAATGTTCCATGGGGTGCTGATAGAAAGTGTATTCTCTGGTGTTGGGTGAATATTCGATAGATGCTCTGTGAGGTACTTTGGCGTATTGTATCATTTCGATTCAGATGTCTCCTGCTGTTTATAACTTGGTCTGTTGATTCTGTCTAAGGACTTAGGGGGTATTTGGAAGGTCCCCTACTATTAGTGTATGTGGTGTTAATCTGTGCCTTGAGATCCGGAAGAGTTGTCTTTATAAAGTGTGGTGCACACCAGAGTTTGGTGCATAATATTCATGATTGTGAGATCTTTATTGCCAATTGTTCCATCTTAAATAAAGATGTAATGGCCCTCTTTGTCTCTTTTGATTTCTTTGTTTTGAAGTCCTATTTTTGTCTGATATTAAAATAGCAACACTGCTTCTTTTTGTACCATTTGCTTGGGAATATTTTTTCCATCCCTGACACTTAAGTTGGTGCCTATCCTTGAAAATGTGAATGGGTTTCTGTAGACAGCATATAGAATGGAGTTTGTTGTCCAATCCATTCTCCAATTAGGTCGTGTGATTGGGGAGTTTAAGTCCATAAAAAAAAAATATTTAAGGTTATAATTGAAAAGATGCATGTTGCTAAATGTTCCTTTCACCGTATTGTCCTTTGGATTTTTATCTCCCAATGCACGCCTGCGGTTATATGCATTTGTGATAGTTTCTTTTCCTAGGTGTTTTGGGATTGTTGCTCCTCTCTTTGGCCCTTTGAATTGCTTCAAGTATTTTCTTGAAGATTTGGTTTTTCCTGGTCATGTAATCTAGCATCTTGTTTATGTCTTGAAGATTTTTCTCTCTCTCCTTCAACTATATTGATATTTTGCTGGGTATAGTAGTCTGGGGTGGCATCCATAGTCCTTGAACACAGGAAAATGCTTTGCTCCATGTTCTTCTTTGCTTTCAGGGTTTGTGCCGAGAAGTCAGGTATAATTCTGATGGGTTTTTCCTTTTGGTAAATGTGACTTGTTTTTCCTTTTGTAGCTTTCAGATTTTGTCCTTTGTTTGGGCATCTAGCATTTTAACTAGGAGATGGCGTGGGGAGTTTCTTTTCTGATCTTGTTATTTGGAGTTCTATGTGGCTTCTTGTTGTGTTGGGTTTTTGTCTAGTTTTAGTTTGGGGAAATTTTCAGCTATTATTCTGTTAAAGATCCGATCAATGCTATCCCGTGAGATTCTCTCCTTCCTCTATTCCTATGAGGCAGAGTTTGATCTTTTCATAGTGTCCCATATTTCCTGGTTGGTTCCACTTTTGTGTATTTTAATTTTTTCATAATCGTTATTTGAGTTTTTCAATTCTTCTGTGTTATCTTCCAGGTCGGATAGTCTTTGTTCTGCTTCCTCCATTCTATTTCTGAGGCTTTTTCCCTTTTTTTTTTTCTTTCTTTTCCTCCTCTCTATCTCATTTCCTTTTTCATTATCATCCTGTGATTTCTCTTTTTTTTTAATTATTTTATTAATGTGTATGAATTACTTCTGCTGCGTTTGTGCACCCGGTCGTGCAATTGCCGCAGAAGGTCAGAAGAGGTCCTCAGATTCCCCTTGAGAACTGAGTTCTCCTGGAACTGGAGTTACAGACGGTTCTCAGCGCAGTGGGTGGCTGGGATGGAACCTGGGTCCTCTGCCAAGAGCAGTTGTGATTTCTTTAGTATTTCCATTTCCTTTTTGCGCTTCTTCGAGTCTCTTCTTGGTGCTCCTTACTTTGTGGTTGGCTTCCTTTTAGTGTTTCACTCCTTCTGGAGTTTTT
This sequence comes from Rhizomys pruinosus, assembly GCA_009823505.1. Taxonomy (NCBI): domain Eukaryota; kingdom Metazoa; phylum Chordata; class Mammalia; order Rodentia; family Spalacidae; genus Rhizomys; species Rhizomys pruinosus. Next base: position 3,997,618 of record VZQC01015082.1, read on the forward strand.
TCTCTCCTCTAGTTCTTTCTGGAGTTTGTTATTCTGTTTCCTTATTTTTTTCTGAAGTTGTCATTGGATCCCCTCTAGGTCCTTTTTGAGTTTTTTCTTCTCTCTCCTTAGTTCTCTGCCTCTCTTGCTTCATTTTTTTTCTTTTTTATCTAATTTGCTATTTCTAAGATCTGTTTCCTTGGTCACCTCCAGGGGGATTCTACTGTACCTACCTCCTTCAGGGTTGGTAGAGTGGGGCAGATTATAACTGTCACCTTTCCCATGTTATCCTTCCCTGTGTCCCTGGCATGAGGGTTCCTTTTTTTTTTTTTTTTGCCTTATTCCGATGCCAATCCAAATGTCTTTTCACTAGGTTAGAGGACTGATTGTTGCTGCCTCCTTCTGATGTTTTTTTTTTTTTCTTTCCTCCTCCTTGTTTATGAAATTGACTTGTCTAGGTTTCAGGCTTTCAATCTTTGTTTCTATATTGGGTATTGGATGTGTAAGTCACTCTTCCCTTCCGTGTCTGAAGGTTCTCCAAAACATCCACTTGGATACTCTCTCATTCCAGTTGGGGGGGGGGCATATGGCCTGACTAGACGCCGGCACCTAGGGCACGTCTGGAGCTAGTTCTGGGCTTCTGTGCTTCAGGAGCCCCCCCCGCCCCCCTGGCACAAGAACAAGGCACAAACCAAACCCACCCAGCACCAGCCTGAAGACAGCACCCCCTAACAAGGGTTTAGAGTTTAGACCTTTTCCAGCAACCCAAGAATCAACTACCCTAAAATCTACCTGTCTGGAGTGAGTTCCGGGCTCCTGTGCTTCAGGAGCTCCCCCCCCCCCCCCCCCCCGAAAAAGACAATGGCGCCGAACCAAACCCACCGGCACTGGCTGCTGATGTCATCTTTCTTTACTGCTGCTTAGAATTCTAGCCGGGCGAGGTGGCGCCTAGCACTCGGGAGGCAGAGGTAGGTGGATCTTTGTGAGTTCAAGGCCAGCCTGTCTACAGAGTGAGTTCCAGAACAGCTGGGCTACAGAGAAACCCTGCCTCAAAAAGACCAAAAAATTAAAAAAATTAAAAGTACAGAATTCCATTGTATAGATATACCACATTTTGTTATCCAGTTGTCAGATGAGGGGCATTTGGGTGGTTCCAGCTCTTCTCTATTGTGAAGAGAGTTGCAATAAACATAGATGTGCATGTATCTTTGTGGTAGGATGAGTCTTGTGGGTATGTTACTGGAGTGGTATTACTGGGTCAGGTGGTAGGCTCATTTTGAGTCTTTTAAGGGTTCTCTACACTGCTTTCCATAGGGTTGTAGGAGTTACATTCCCACCATTAGTGGATGAGTGTTCCCCTTTCCCCACAACCCCTCCAGCATTTGGTGTCTTTTGTTTTCTTGATCTTGGCCAGTCTTATTGGAGTGAGATGATACATTAGAGTGGTTTTAATTTGCATTTTCTTAATTATTAATGATGTTGAACACTTTTTAAAATGTTTCTCAGCCATCTTTACTTCCTCACTGGTGAGGAAATCTCTGTTCAGCTCTTTACTCCATCTTTTTCCAGTAGGTCACTTGTTTTCTGCTTTGTTTTTTAAGTAGTCTATATATTCTGGATGTTAATGCTCTGTCAGATGTATCAGTGGTGAAGGTTTCCTCCTACTCTGTGGGTTTTCTCTTCACTTCCTTGATTATTTCTTTCACTGTACAGAAGCTTCTGAGTTTAATGAGGTTCCACTTGTCAGGTGTTGACCTTATTTCCTGTGCAGCTGCTGTTTGGTTTAGAAAGTCTTTCCCTATGTCTTGTAGATTGATGCCAACTTTTTCTTTTATCACCTTCAGGGTTTCAGGTTTCAGGCTGAGATCTTTGATCCACTTGGAATTGATTTTTGTATAGGGTGAGAATATTTTCTTTTTAAAAAAAATGTATTTCTTATTTTATTTTTATGTGTATGCATGTATTGCCTGCATGTATATAAGTGCACTGGTGTCATGCAATGCCCACAGAGGTCAGAAGAGGGCATTGGATCCCCTAGAACTGGAGTTACAGATGATTGTTAGCTGCCATTTGGGTGCCTGGAACTGAACCTGGGTCCTCTATAAGAGCAGCCAATGCTGTTAACCACTGAGCCATCGCTCCAGGGCTGCTTACTTATTTTCTTGCCTGCTAGCACTTGAAGCTATCTGATAGAGCTTGAATTTGCTTGCATACTTAGTATCTGCAGTCTTATCAAGCACCTAGCCTCTAGATAAGGCCTAAGTTGTGAGGTCTTTCATAAACAATTATAAGAATGTAACTGAAGCCAGGAAAATGGCTCAACAACTAAGAGTGCTTGCCACTAAGCCTGATGACCTGAGCTCAATCCCCAGGACCTGCATTGTGGAAGGAAAGAACCCAGTCCCATAAATTGTCCTCTGACAACCTCCACAAGCATACTCAGGTATATACATAAATAAATAAATAATAAATAAAATAAAAATTGTGTTGTTTGGAAAAACAAACACTTACTGGCTGGCCTCAAGGGGCCAGCTGTTCTCTGCACACCAGGCTTGGAAGGACCAGGCCCCTGAGGCTCCTTCTGGTCACCCTGTTGGAAGTGCTCACTAGCCCCAGGCCTTCATTCTTTGGTTTCCATCTGCTGAGCAGAAGACCTCTTCAGGCATCTCTGTGCATATTGCCTCAAGAAGGAGGAAGAACCCTGAAGACACTTGTCCCCACAGGGCAAGTCAGTGGCCAGGGCCCCCCTCCCACTCTCTCCCCTCCCCAGCTCAGAGCTTTGTGCTTAAGAACTCCATCTTTGCCTCTCTGTTGCTCTCTATCTCTGTGTTTCTCTCTTTCTCTCTCTGTCTTACTGGCTCTGTCACTATCTATCTCTGCGTCTCAGTCTCTGACTTTGTATATGTTTCTGTGTCTATCTACCTCTCTGTATCCAGTTTAGCTAGGTTCTTAGCACTTGGCCTCAGGCAGGTCAAGGAGTCAGCCTTTATCTTTCACTCTTTTCTCCCCACCATAGCGCAGAAAAATGTCTGGTTCATATCAGTTCAGCATATTTTTCTAACATAAATTTGTGAGATTTAAATTAACATCACTGGCATATTCTTGGGAGAAACATCATCTTCAATATAAAATTCCATTATAGGTTAGTAGAACAAAGTATTGTCTTCAATTGCAGAGGCTCGTTTCAGTAGATTAAAGTTTCAGATAAGTCTGAGGTTCTGTTTGTTCTTCTATTTGATTTGCATATTTGAAGCAGTCTCATGTAGCCCAGGCTGCCCTTGAATTGCTATGTTACTAAGGATGACGTTGAATTTTCTTATCCTCCTGCCTCCGCTTCCCAAGTGCTGAGGTTGTAAGCACTTGGCACCATGTCTTATTTATGGTGCTGGAGATGGAACCCGGGGCTTCATGCATTCTAGGCAAGTGCTCTGCCAACTGAGATAAATCCCCAGCCCTCAGACCTGAAATGTAAAGTATTGATAGCAGGTATGTGAAAAGGAGGGAGGCTTTCAGAAGTATATGTGCTTCTCTGGCTAACGGATTTTCTAGAGACCTAATCATAGCCCTTCTGAAACAAGCATTTCATAAAACTTGTAATTTATACCCAAACTGTTTAATGGAATGAGCAATATGTATGAAAGGACTGCAGTGTTAACCACTAAAACTCTGTCTCTCTCTATCACTCTGCATGTCCCTCTCTCTCCTCTCCTCCCACTACCATTCCCTAGTGGTCAAATCCAGGGTCCCCTGCATGCTAAACTCAGCTCCAACTACCCATTTTCTCTAGGGAAGAGAAAAGATCCCTTCATAGCCAGCTACCAATATTTAATAAAATGCTGTATTCTTTCTTTTCTACTATAAACAACATTTGAGGTTAAAGAATAAGATACTGTGAAAATAGGTCAAATCCTGTCTTATTTAGGCTCCTGCTAAATAAAAAATACTAAGTAGGAAGCTGTGGGGGCTGAGGAGATGGCTCAGGAGATAAAGCTCTTACCTTGCAAGCACAAGTACTTGAGTTTGATCTCCAGAACTCACATAAAAAGTGCAATGTGGTAGTGCTGCACTTGGTAATCCCAGGGCTGGGGAAAGTGGAGACTGCCTAGGCTCTTTGGTGAGCTTCAGGCTAATGAGAGATTGAGAGACCCTGTCTCCAAAAGGAAAAGAGTAGACATGACTGATGAATGGCACTTGAGATTGTCCTTTGGCCTCTACATAAGCGCACACACAGAGAAATTTTACAGCAAATGAACAAATAGTAGCAGCAAAGCTTTGTGGAAGGAAAGTAATTCCCAATAGGAAGTCAACATGTGGCCCACCACAGCTATTTCCAGCTTCTGGCTAAATCTTCCAAGTGAGGCCTCAGGTCAGCTGTAGCAGCCTGTGCCAAAATAAACAGCTAGGAACAGGTTTTCTCAAAGATTGGTACAGAGAAAACAGTTGCAGTTTTAGACATAACACCCAGCTCTTCTTCCTAGGCTTGTGCTTTCTCAGCTGTTATACATAGAGAAAGCATTTGACCCAAAATGACCCAGTTTGCTATACAGCATATATATCTGTTAAAGGAACCTCCCTTCTTCCCTCCCTCCCTCCTTCCCTCCTACCCTCCCTCCCTCCCTCCCTCCCTCCCTCCCTCCCTTCCTTCCTTCCTTCCTTCCTTCCTTCCTTCCTTCCTTCCTTCCTTCCTTCCTTCCTTCCTGTTTGTGCATATAGCCTGGTTTTCTGTAAGTAAGTGTGTGTGTGTGTGTGTGTGTGTGTGTGTGTGTGCATGCTTTGCAACAAGCAGAGGCCAACAGCATTCTATAGCTTTGGCAGTCAAGCACAAGTTTGTGACTCATCTGATAAGCCCCACATGACAGTGGCAGGGCCGGCTGGTGTTCTCCTTCCCAGGTGTCACTGCATAATTCACCTTGTCAACTGCTTAGCCTCAGTGGATTCTCACTTTCTCAGCATTTCATTTCTTTACTATGAAGTTCAAGCCAAATTCCATATTGCTATACTGAATTCCAGGAGCTTTTGGTGACTCATGTTATACACCCTTCATTTGGTACATCCCAGCCTTCCAACAATCTGATTGTTTAAACGAAAAATCCATTAAAAAACACCTTCTTTATTTTGTGTGTGGGAGAGAGTATGAGTGTGTGCATGCTCACAGCAGAGCCTGCATGTGGACATCAGAGCATGCATGTGGATGTCAGAGGACAGTTGGCAAGAGTGGGTTCTCTCCTCCCACCATGTGGATCGCAGGGGTTCATCAGGCTTGGCAATGAGCACCTTTACCTGTTGGGCCACCCCACTAGCTCTATATAACTTCTGTTTCTTTACTGAGCTCTGCCTGTACATGTCTTTTGTTGCCTTGCAATAGCTTTATTTTTGAGACAGTTTCTCTTGCTGAACGTGGAACTTGCCACTTGGCAGACAGACTGGATGAGAGCCCAGGGACCCTTCTCCTCCACCCTCCCAACACTGGAGTTATAGGCACACCTCTGTACCTGGCTTTTTATGTGAGCTCAGGTTGTCATGCTTGTGCAGTATTTCACCTACTGAGTCCTCTTCAGTAGGTGAACTGAGCCCTAAATTAATGTTTTTAAAGTTCTTAACTCCCATTGTCAATTCAGTCTCAGTACATAACCAGACTCCAATGAAAATGGAATGTGAGGGTTTCAGGATGTGTTAGTCCATTTTACATTGCTGTAACAAAATACATGAGACACATGAAATATGAAGAAAATTTAGTTCATCATTTTAGAGGCTGAAAGGTCAAGATTGGGTGGACCCAATAATTCAGTCTCTGGCAAGATTCCAAGAGCATCACAAGGAAGTGCATTCATGAGAAAGCTCACACTGCAAAATCGAATCCCAGAGATTTCAGGGGCCAGGGGTTAGAGATCAGGGGCCAGGCTTGTCAGAGATCAGGGGTCTAGCTAGAGTGATGTGAATCCCTTCTGAACAGAGTACTTCAGGACCCACTTCCTGAAGCTCTCCAGCCTCCCCTACCACACTGGGGAGCAATGCTTCCAACATGGGAAACTTTGTGGTACACTCTTAAATCCTATTTGAGTCATAGCAGAGCGGACTTTCTTTCTAAAGGATTCTGTAGGTCTGAGTTCAAAACCACTTAGGAAGTGGATGGTAGAAGAAAGAACTGATTCTTTTGGAAGTGGCCCCCAACCTCCATGCATGCACTGTAGAATCTGTACACACTCTACGTGAATAAATAATAGCAATAATAATAGTAAGATGAGCCATGTGTGGTAGTTCACACCTTTAATCACAGCACTCAGGAGGCAGAGGCAGGCAGATCTCTGTGAGTTCAAGGCTGGCTGGTCTACACAGCAAGTGCCAGGCCAGCTGGGACTACAGGGGGACCCTGTCTCAAAAAGACAAAAAAAAAAAAAAAGAAAGATGGAAAGAAATCAAGGAAGAAACCTAACATTGACTTCTGGCATCCACAGACATACTTGCACACATGCCTGGGTTCACTTGTGGACACACGTGTATACACACATACACACACACACACACACACACACACACACACGGACATACGTACAAGAAGAAATCAGTTCAACTTTGAGCATTTCCAAATAAGATATTTTTTTCCTCCAGAAAGTAGAACTAGCAACAATTTTCAGATGCAAACACTGATTTAATTCCAAGGAGCACGCTAGAGGGGTGTTTGCAGGCTCCACTCTTCCCATAGGAGGCCAAATGTATAATAAGGAACGAGAAGAAACACCCTCTCCAGCTGAATAGGCCTTTTCATGTCTCCTGCTTTGCTGAGGATTATTTTGGGGAATACTTAATTCAGAGCTTTTCTTTCAGGGTGTTGGCACTTTCCCTTTTCGGATATGAGTTATACTATACCACTCTCTATTATTTCTGGATTACATGTCAGTGGTGAAAAATGAATTGAGTGCTTTGAGAAGAAAAAAAAAATCATTCCCAGCAAGATGAATAGGAGGACTGTACTGGGTTATACTAACAGGGCTCTGGAAGCCTCAGTGCCTTGGTATTCTGGGAATCCTATCTTCCTGGCCACTCTTCAGAGCTGTGATAAATACCTGCAGCTGTGGGTGGGAAGTGGGGCTTGTGACACCACACTTTCATCCGGTGTGAGGCATTCCTGACTGACAGATTCCTGCTGACTTTGAAGAGCAAGCATTTCTCTGCCACGTGATCTCCAAATATTAGAACTGCTTTGAACTCTCAGATTGAGAAAAAGTTAACAGCTGGATATATTTACATATTTATTGCTTTTATTGTAAGATAGAATAATCTCCACTCCCTAGCTCAACCCTCAGTGGATGCTGGGATGTGGCCCTGTGGGTGGTGTGATTATGTAGGATACAGCAACCCCTGGTTTCAATCCCTAGCAGCACATGAAATCAGGTGTGCTTGTAGAATTACATGGCTGTAATTCTAGCACTTTGGAGGTGGAGGCAGAAGGATCGGGAAGGAGTTCAAGGTCATCTTCAATATTTATTTCCTTTCTGTCTATGATACAACACTCTGACCAAAAGCAACTCAAGGCAGAAAAGGGCTTATCTGGCTTACACTTTGAGGTCACAGCCCAAGACTGAGGGAAATCAGGTCAGGAACTCCAGCAGGAACTTAAAGCAGAAACGATGGAAGAATGCTCACTCACAGCCCCAGACCACCTGCCCATGAAATGGTGCCACCCACAGAGGGCTGGGTCCTCCTCCATCAGTGAACAATCAAGACAATCTCTCATAGATATGCCCACAGGCCAATCTGATTTAGGCAGTCCCTCAATTGAGATTCACTTTTTGGGTGACTCTGGGCTCTGTTAAGTTGAGAATTAAGGCCAACTAGGACACTCATTTATGTGGGGGGGTTTACAGTCAGCCTGGGATATGAGAAACCCTGTCTCTAAAAAAATCAGTAATGAAATTTATCCATTCAACAGATGTATATTGTTCCTTTTATATGCCAAATATAAGTGCTAGTAATAAATACCATAATGATCAAGGGTGCTACAACTCAATACCTAATCAAGCCCTCAGTCTGGGAAGAGGGAAGGGAATCTGAATGGGTAAACAATCTCCTACTCTATGTGAGAAAGACCACAATAAGAACACCTTGACAATAGTATCAAGGAAGAGAGACTTCTCTTTTTTAAAAATTTGTTTATTTTCATCTTTGTATCTATGCGTCTGTGTGTCTGTGTATCTGTGTGTCTGTGTGTATGTGTGTATATGTGTGTCTGTGTGTATGTACACATACAGAGGCCAGAAGAGGGCATCAGATCCCTTGCAGCATGAGTTATTGGTGGTTGTGAGCTGAGCCACCTCTCCAGTCCTAATGTGTATATGTATTATGCGCATATGTGTAGGTAGGTAGGTGGATAGATGATAGACAGATGGATGGATACATAGAGAGACAGACAGATGATAGATGATGATAGATAGATAGATAAATAGATAGATAGATAGATAGATAGACAGACAGACAGACAGACAGACAGACAGACAGACAGACAGATAGATAGATAGATAGATAGATAGATAGATAGATAGATAGAATGTGGATGTGTAGATGTGTGTGTGAGCAAGTGCACATGCACTGAGAGAGCAGAAGATAACCTGGGTGGTGTCTGAGGGTTTCTTCACCTTGTCTTTCTGAGACAGTGTTTCTCACTGGCCTGGAACTTACCAAGAAACCTAGGCTAGCTTGGCAGTGAGCCCCAAAGATCATCAGCATGCTGCTGATGCTCCAGCTCTGGGATTTTACAAGCATATATCACCATGCCTAGCTGTTTTTTTTTTTAACATGGGTTCTTGGGAGTCGAACTCAGGTCCTCATGCTTTTAAGGCGAGCACTTTGGCAACTGAGCTAACATCACAGGCCAGGGTGTATATTTATTTTTACAGATTAGTTGAATAGGCAAGTGATAAGAGGCTGAAGTATGTCATGACTTGGATATAAAGAGTCTTCTCAGAGGGCTTATGTATGAGGGCAGGTTTGGCTGAGACTGGAGGGCACATTTGCAAGTGATGGACTCATGAGGACTTTAATTTTGTGATGCTTAGCTTTAACTGTTCATTTGATGCAACCTAGAATCACCTGGGAAGAGAGTCTCAGTGAGAGATTGCCTACACTGGATCAGCCTGTGGACATGTCTGTGGGAGTCTTTTAAGCTAACTGATATGGGAAGACAGCCCAGTGTGGGCAGTACCATTCTGTACCCAGGGAGTCTTGAGCTCTAGAAGTGGAGAAATTGAGCTGAGCACAAGCGAGCAAGTAATAGGATGAATACATTCACTTGTCTCTGTTCTTGAGTGGATGTGATGTGACAACCTGCTTCAAATTCCTGCCTTGATTTCACTGCTCTAATGAACTGCAACCTGGAGTTGTAAGCTAAACAAACCCTTTCTCCCATAAGTTACTTTCTGTCAGGTTATTTTATCAGAACAACAGAAATGACAAACAGGCTTAAATTAAATCATGAAGTAATAATTTAATGCTATTATGGAGAGGCAGTAGAGACAAGGGAAGCATAGCCCAGTTGGAGGAGGTGGATCACTGGGGCATGTCTTGGGAAATATAGCCCAGTTGGAGGAGGTGGATCACTGGGGCATGCCTTGGGAAATATAGCCCAGTTGGAGGAGGTGGATCACTGGGGCATGCCTTGGGAAGCACAGCCCAGTTGGAGGAGGTGGATCACTGGGGCGTGCCTTGGGAAGTACAGTCCAGTAGGAGGAGGTGGATCACTGGGGCATGCCTGGGGAAGTATAGCCCAGTTGGAGGAGGCGGATCACTGGGGCATGCCTGGGGAAGTATAGCCCAGTTGGAGGAGGTGGATCACCGGGGCATGCCTTGGGAAGTACAGCCCAGTTGGAGGAGGTGGATCACTAGGGTATGCCTTGGGAAGTACAGCCCAGTTGGAGGAGGTGGATCACTGGGGCATGCCTTGGGAAGTACAGCCCAGTAGGAGGAGGTGGATCACTGGGGCATGCCTGGGGAAGTATAGCCCAGTTGGAGGAGGTGGATCACTGGGGCATGCCTGGGGAAGTATAGCCCAGTTGGAGGAGGTGGATCACTGGGGCATGCCTTGGGAAGTACAGCCCAGTTGGAGGGGGTGGACCACTGGGGCATGCTTTTGAAGGGCATATCTCCTCTTGACCCTCTTCAGTCTCTCTGCTTTCTGGATGCCAAAAGGTAAGCACCTTTATCAAATTCCCTTACCAACCTACCAAATGTTCAGCCTGGCCTGAGGCTCAAAGCAGTAGATCCATTTGAGCATGTGCCAAAGTATATCCTTTCTCTCTTGCATTGATTTGCTCAGATATTTTGTCACAGTAATGGAAAAATGGCTGACAGAAGGGATAAGCATGCATAAAGATGTGTGGTCTCTGTCCCCATGGAATGGTGTGTTTGGGGGAAATGGCATGCTCAGAAGGAAGCCTCTTTGATAGCTCTGTTGTGAGTAGATTAGAAAAGATAAAGTCAGGAGATAGGAGACAGACCACTGGAGGTTCTGTCTAGGCATCAGGTGAGAGGTGATGGCTGCCTGGGACTATGTGTTGGCTGTGGCATGCATGCGTGGATAATTTAAGGACAGTTTAGAATTGACAGGATGGTATGGATGGTGTGAGAAAGGGAGGAGTCTTGCATGACACCGAAGTCACTTAAGTCTGTGGTTTGGATCCTATGGTGACATATTTTTTGAGACAGGAAACCCAGGAGGAAGACAGGACGTTACGATCTTGAACTCAGTCTGACTTGAGGGATTTTGTAGATGCTATCTTTCATTTAGTTACTTAAGTCCCCTTTGAACAAGCACTGAAGTTGCCTACAGACCATTCACATACAGTCGCCTTCCACATCTTTCTGTGTAAGGTCCATCTTATACTTTTATAGTGAGGTCCATGAAGTCAGATCTGTAGTTGAGGGGCAGCAATGCCCGAAGAGTGATCGCCAAAACTGAGGGACTGGAACTGATCTCTGTGTACCCAGGTTTCCCTGTGAGAACTGGAACTGATCTCCACTTATATCCCAGCTTGCTGTCTCTCCTCATAGCTAAGGCATGTTCCACCCAGGATCTCCAAATGTCCTAGCAAGATTGAGCCCCGTTTGCTCACAGCAGTAACCTGCCATTAACTCGCTCACTTCTGGCTTTCCTTCTTGCTTTATCTCACTTCTCGTCCCCTTAGAATGATGCTTCCTGTCAAAAACTGTTTTCACCCACATTGCAATAAAAAATAGTGTCAGTGAACTCAGCGAGTGGAGGTTTCCAAATGAGAATAGAAGTCTGAGATTTAGGGACACAGAGAAGTATAAATGTGTGACTTATCAATACATGCTTTCTCCTTGAGATTGTGCCTATAGGTAATATTCCAAGAGTGTTTAGAGGAAGACAGGGGCTGGGGAGATGGCTCAGTGGGTAAGATGGTAATTAGGACTATGGATATGGAGCTGAACAAGTCCAGCTACAAGAGTGTGTTTTGAGAAGGTGTAATCCAGGTAAAGATATAAAGAAAAACTAAGCTATCTCCAAAGTTACCTTTTCTTGAAGTCAGCTCATTGGAAAACCTTAATCCCACCAGAAAACTTCATTCTCCTTTGCCATGTAACACAACTTTCCCACAGATTCCAATGACTCACGAATTCTTTTCTCCCTGTGAACAGCTCTAGTTTATTCTTTTGGTGCTGGCGATTGAACTCAGAGCCTTGTGCACGCTAGGCAACTGCTCTGCCACTGAACTACATGCCCTTCCAGCCTTCACAGTTCCATGTTCAATTCTACATTATCACCATATTGTGTCAAACTCTTTTAAGTCGAGCATTCCCGATGCCGTGATAGTGTTCTACATAAAGCATGACCACACAGTAAAATACGCCTGCCCTGCACGCCATAGAGATGATTCTTATTTTTTATTTATAATTTATATAAGAAACACAAAACTTTCAAGCCAACTAGTAAATATATTATGTAGTAAGACAAATAAATATTCATAGGACTTTTCTCCCGGCCTTCCTAGAAGGTTCGAAGAGTTCCAAGAAGCAATAAATTTTAAATGCCAGCAGTAGTCACAGCTGCCTGGATTCCACAAGCATACAGTTGATCTTTACAAATGACTCCCCTTCAGATGAAACCTAGCTCTGAAGGTTCTTTCTAGCACCATCCCAATAAAGCTTTAATGACCTCTAGTCCACCCTGATCTGCAAGGGAGATGTAAGGAGGAGGAGCATCCAGGTGGATAGCCCTACTATGCTCAAGGACTCCATACTGTGAGAAAGGCAGGCTGAGGGGCACTGAAATGGGTAACAGAGCTTGCTGCATAAGCCTAAGGACCTGAGTTCAAATCCCCAGCATCCACATAAGAAAACCAAGAATGGCTGTGGGCATTTGTAGCCCCAGCTCTGTAGAAGGTAGGTTGTCAGCTGCCAGTCTAGCTCCACCTTCAGTGAGTGACTATGGTCTCAAGAGACTATGGTGAAGCATTGTGTCAGCTCATTTTAATTGTCAACACAAGGTAAAACCACCTGGGAAGGAAGTTTCAGTGAGGAATACATCCTCTAGATTAAATTAGCCTATAAGAATGTCTATGGAAGATCATCTTGATGAGTAGGATGACCCAGCCACCGTGAGTGGCACATTTCCTAGACAGACGACCCTGAACTGTACAAGAGTGGAGAAAGTAAGCTGAGTACAGTCATCCATACACTTGTTCTCTGTTCCCAAGTACAGATATGATATGAGAGCTAAAATAAACCCTTGTCCCCTAGCTGCATGGAACTGAGACAAGAGTGACAGAGCAGGTTCCCTAAGTCCTCTTCTGGCCTCTGCACATGTGTATCCCCCTCCACACACACTACATCCAAATGTACCACACAGAACCACACTCCACAAACACAGTAAAAACACAGCCTCATGTGGTGGCACCCGCCTTTAATCCCAATGCTGGGGAAGCAAAAGCAGGAGGATGTTCATGAGTTTGATGCCAGCCTGATCTACATAGTGAGTTCCAAGCCAGTTTGGGCTACGTAGTGAGACCCTATCTCAAAAAAATTAAAAAAAAATAATAGTAGAGAAACAGGCAGGCTCAGGGAGATAACATACTGGGGCCACATGAAGGCTGCAGAGGGGACTCCCCAGTGCCCCCAGCCACTTCTGAAGGCCACATCTCTACATGGTATGTCAGATAAAGTCATTAACATTGCCATGGTAATTTGTTTACCAAACTGATTGATATATCAGGATGTGGACACTGGCCCAGCAGAGGTCCCCAAAGGTAGAAGAAAGCAACAGAAACAAAAAGGTATTTAGACATGTTAGACCCAGGTGTATCCAACCTTTTGACACTGGGTAATGATGTTGTGCCATCTACTGAATTCACACTTGAGAACAAGCAAAGTTACATGCTCCAAAAAGAATCTCAAAAATATCACATAATAGTTTAGGTAAGCTTATGATTGTGTGTGAAGAACATTCATAGCTATCCGAGGCACATGGCCCACAGCCCACAGACTGGACGCGCCTGCAGAAAAAGGAATGTGGCAAGAATGGTCTATTGTGTGAGAACAGTTGCCACTTCCTGACTAGTGTTAGCTATTGATCTGGAACTAGGTGCATTAGATGAGCCCTTCTAACACAACAGTCAGAAGAGGGATCTGAAACCAGAGATTGTTTACCTACATAAGGTCACACAGCTGATATGTTTTTCCATCTAGAGTTTATTACATTTATTCTATGTCCACGTGCATATGTGTATCTGTGTGGAAGGGCACATACTATGGCATACATATGGAAGTCAGAGGACATCTTGTGAGAATCAGTTCTCTCCTTCCTCCACGTAGGTCCCAGGGGTCAAACTCAGCTCACTGGACTTGACAGCAAGTGCCTGTACCTGCTGAGCCGTCCCACTGATCTGCCAGGTAGGGTTCAGATTCCATGCTTCTGATTCCACAGCCTTTCCTCCATTCCAGTTTGGTTTTTTTCTTTTGCTTTGTTTAAGACCGAGTCTCACTCTGCAACTCTGGTAGACCACAACTTGCTATGTAGACCAGGCTGGCCTTGAACTTCTGATTTGAATTGTGAACTCCTGACTCTGCCTCCCAAATTCTGGGATTACAGGAGTGTACCACGAGCCCCAGCTTATTGTGTAGCCCTTTCTACCAGATGCCTTGCTCCTCAGAGGGATTGGTTTAGACCATCAGCCTATCTTGCCCTTTGACAAATGGCTTTATCTAGGGTTATTTGAAATAAAGTCTGGGACAAATGAAAAAAACAAAAAGGCAGACAATGCAAGAATACCAGGGAACAAATGAATGACACGTCGTGAGGTTTTCCTTTCTGAGTCTCTAAGACTACAGTTAACTTCTGATTGCTTAGCTGAGAGTTAGGGTGGATATAATATTTAAAGTCAAGATATTGATTGATGATTGATTGATCCAATGATTGTCTGTTTTGATAAGATCTCAGCTAGCCCAGGCTGGCCTCTAATTCAATATGCAGCCAAGGATGACCTGGAACTTCTGATCCCCCTGCCTCTATTCCTCAATTCTAGGTTACAGGCATGTGCCACCACTCCTGGTTGATGCTGTGCTGAGGGTGGGACCCAGGAATTCCTGCATGTTAACCAGGTATCTGCCACATCCCCAGCCTCGGGTACAGAGATGGCCTGTGCTATGTATCTCACAGCTGTCTTCAGGAAGGCCGGTTGGACCAGATTTTCCTCTCTGGCCTGGAGAGGCGAGAAGCTATTGCATCAGTGGGGGAAGGAGTTTGGACTGAAATTGCTTTTCCGGACCTGCAACTCCCTTAGGGTCCTAGGTCTCCACTTTTGCTGAATCATTCTCATACCAGCACATAGGCTGAGCTGTGTAAAACAACCTGAAAGGGTGTCTCAGGGTGTGTCAGAACCATGTGCCAACGTCTGGCTGGCTTGCGTTTTCTATTACAGAAGAGACACAGGCTGCGCGTAGTCACCATGCTCCTACAAACACCAGAGTTAGTGCCTTTCTCTGCCTCTTTTTATCTCTGTCTCAATCTCTCTCTCTCATTTTAAAGTAAATTATTAGTATGTAGTCTAGGCTGGCTTTGAACTCAAGGCAATCCTTCTGCCTCAGGCACTGAATGCTGGGATTGAAGGCACTCTCTGCCACACCTGACAATTCCTCATTCTTTCTGGAAGAACTGTGTTGGGTATGGGCTTACTGGAATCAAAGAGACTAGGATAATTATGGCCAAATGTTGTAAACAGGCAAAACCCTTTAGGCATTTGGTGTGGAAGCACAACTTTGATGCCAAAATTACGGGTTGGTTCTATTGCATTTTTTTACTTTATAAATTTTAATTTAAGATTTAAGCTTAACCTATTTGGGTTTGTTGTGTTTGTGATTGTGTGGTGTATGTGTGTGGCCAGTGCACCCATGCATGGAAGCCAGAGTGGGAGGCTGGGTGCTCTGCTCTGTCACTCTCCACCTTATTCCCTTGACACAGAGTCTGTCACTGAACCTAGAGCCAGGCTGGCAGCTAACAAGCCCCAGGGATTCTCCTATCTCTCACCCTGCCCTCCAGTGCTGGGGTAACAGGTATGGGAGTGGCCATGGAGGCTTTCTAAATAGGTGCAGAGATTCAAATTCAGGTCCTCGTTCTTGTGTAGCAAGTGTTCTTACTACACAATCTCCCAAGCCCAGATTTCTTCTGGGGGCATATAATTCTATGAATGTTAATGTGTGTTTAGATTCATATAGCTACGACCAGGATAAGGATACAGAAAATATCTTTCACCTTTCAAAAATTTCCTCTTTGTCCATTATGATCATGTGCCCTCTTCCCTGGAAACTCCTCCTTTTTTTCCTTTCTGCAGTTTTGTCTCTCAGAATGTCGCATAGACAACATGTAATCTTTGCAAGCTGTCACCTTCTTTCAACTAACACACTATCTTTGTGACTCAGATATGTGTGTGAGAGTGTTTTCTGTCCTTATGCTTTTTTTCCTAGTGCTGGGTTGAACCCTGGGCCCTGCACATGCTAAGCACATACTTTACCACAGAGCTACACCCCCAGCCCCACCCCAGGCCCTCCTTTCTTTGATGGATGAGTAGTATTCCAGATAGTGAAAATATCATCATTCTAACTTCTTGAAAATTATTTGTAATTAAGGCACAATTAATATATGTTGCAGCTCCAGTATGGGTTGTCTCCTCTCAAGCTCATGCTGAGGTGCTGGAGAGATGGTGGCTCAGTGGCTAAAAGCACTGACTGCTCTTGCAGGGGACTTGGGTTTGATTCCCAGGACCCACATGGGGGCTAACAGCCATCTGTGACTCCAGCTCTAGGGAATCTGACATCCTCTTCCCACTGCCGAAGGCATTGCACGTGGACCTACCCATGTGCAAGCAATATACTCATACACATAAAATAGAAATAATTAAAAAAATAAAAAATAGAAATAATTAAACATAAAATATTCAAATGTGTTGAAATTTAGTTCCTACTTTGAGATACGAAGAGATGAAGCCACGGCAGTTAAGAGCACTTGGTTCTCTTGCAGAGGACCTAGACTGGTTCTCAGCACCCCTGTCAGGTAGCCCACAACTGTCTGTAACTCCAGCTCCAGGGAAGCTGATGTCCTCTTCTGTGTACCTCTAGCACCTGCACTCACATGTACAAATACACAGAAACACATAAATAAAAATAAATCTTGAAGCAAGGTTGATGGTGCGTGCCTTTAATCCCAGTACTTGGGAAGTTACACAACAAGTTCCAGGCCAGCCAGAGCATAGTGAGATCCTATCTCAACAACAACTAATCTATCTATCTATCTATCTATCTATCTATCTATCTATCTATCTATCTATCTATCTATCATCTATCATCTATCTATCTTATATATGGGGAGCCATGCAAGATCTTCAGGAGGGCATGGGGCAAAGCTTGGGAATGGTATTGATTCTCCCTCTCTTCTGCCTTCTTCTCCTTTCCTTCTCAAATTAAACACTTACACATGCTCATTGTAAGAAACTGAAATAATTCAGTGGAGAGGAAGTAAAAGCTGCATTTCCAGCCTCTCTCTATGGCTTACATTAGAGGTGACTTCTATTGGTCTCTATGAACAACTGTGCATATTTATCTCCAGATTTCTTTCTGTTGGAATTGGAATTTGAATCCAGAGCTTTCTGAATCCAAAGGCTTTCTTTGAAATGAATCTCAAAGGTTGCTCTCCAAATGTAAATAGCAAAGTTATAGAATTATCAAGTTTCCATGAAGTTTAGAACCATGTATAGGCAGACCCACCGGTGCAGTTATGGGTGATTTGGGGGTTATCACAAGAATCTGCTGGGTCTCCCATACATTCCCATTCATATTTTTGGCCATGTAATGCCCTGACCCACTTGGGACTCTTCCCCTGAGGGGTTTTCACCAGTCACAGCTCCCACCTGTTGAAACAGGATCTCCTTTTTCATCACTTACTCAGCTTTGGTGCAGTTTGATTAGCCAAAGAGTCTAAATAACATATAAAATGGTTACTTTCCCTGAATTTTGCCAAAGAAAAGAAGTTAACTTTGAGACAGTCCTCACTCCATAAAAAGATATCCTCTAAGAAAAGCATGGTTGGGGAGAGTGAGGTAGCTTAGCAGGTGAAGGTAGTGGCTGCCAACCCTGAGTTTCAGTCCCCAGGACCCACATGGAACAAGGAGAGAACGGACTCTCCCAAGCTGTCCTCTGACTCCCACACACATGCTGTGTAAGAGTAAATGTGAAAATAAGTAAACAAAAAGTAGGCTTGGGAGAATACACCTCTAACCCCAGCACTTGGGAGGCTGAGGCAGGAGGTCCATGAGTCTGAGGTCAGTCCAGGCTACACAGAAAGACATGACTCAAGAAAAGACAATCTTTATGATGGAAGCAGATTTCTGAACATTTCACATTTGTGTGATTTTTTTTTCCAATTTCTTATCCCATAATTCTTCCGTCTTTACAGGGAAAAAAATGATTTCTAAATTTGGGAATTGTTCAGTACAAGCTCCTTCTCCATCTGCTTGTACTCCTGGCATGAGCAAATGTTCACTTCTTTCTGCTGACTTTGGGTTGGCTCAGCAGCATGCAACACCACCTTCAATTTTATTTTAATTTTCAATAGTTAATACCTGCATGATATGCAGAACACATGATGTACACATGCATGCATATTCACATATGCACATAGCATACACATATATATACATACACAAATACCAAGCAAGCACACACATATACACATACTCATATACACACATATCAAGCACACACATATATACACATACACTCACATAGTACACATATCACACATACATATATGCAGCACACACATACATGCACCAAACACACACACACACACACACACACACACACACCCCAAACATAAAATGGTATACCAAGGGAAAGTTCCGTGTCCCAGAAACTCAGTCTTTTCTCTGAAGCCATGATTTTCTAAGCATTCTTCAGAGCTAATCCATGTTTACAAAGATGTACAGATGTCACCATATAGTGTCGTACATAGACAAGCACATTGAAAAGTATAATAAAATATGTGCATACTTATAAAAATAAAATAGTGGCAGCAAGAATAAAGTATATATAATTATATATATATTAATATAATATATAATATATATATATGAGCATGCTCCTGTGTTTTCTTTGTGTGAGTACCTGAGTGTATATGTGTGCAGGTGTACATTCACGTGTGTGCAGGTCTGTGTGGAGCCCAGACATTGACATTGGGTGTCTTCCTCTTTCCTCCATTAATCTCTACCTTGTTGTTGGAGATAGGGTCTCTTATTGAACTTGGGATATGCCAATTTGCCTAGCATGTCTGACAAGTGAGCCCAGGGATCCTCCTGACTCCACCATCCCAGTGCTGTAATTATGTGAGTGTACCACCGTACCTGGCTTTATTTTGTGTGGGTTCTGGAGATGGAACTCAGGTTTTCATGCTTGCAAGCCAAGCCCTTTACTGACTGAGTCATCTTTCCAGGCCTGGGGGGATTTCTTTAAGGATACAGTTTTGGAAGGGGCAGTATGAGTGTGGTGAAGTGTAAACCTCATTAGTTTTGTAGTAAACCTACCTTGCCTCCATGTCCTGAGTCCCAGAGAAACCTGGAAGAAGGAATCAGTGTAAGGTCAGGAAATCAGCAGGGATTTAGAAAGGAAGTGGGACTCTGCAGCAGGGCTCTGATTTAGGTGAGGTGAACGAAGCCTGGTGTAGGAGTGGCAAGCATGCTCACAGCCTTTTTGGAGAAAGCAGAGAGGAGTCCTTCCTCAGCCCTAGGCCAAACTCACCAGAGGCCAAGTCAGGGGCTCAGAGAATGTGGAAAGTGGTGCCTATTTTAAATACCCGGATAGAGTGGCCACTGAGGCTCCTTTAAAAATAAAAACTAAGGGTCTAGAGAGATGGCTCATCTGTCAGGAGGACTAGCTACTCTTACAGAAGACCCGGGTTTAATTCCCAAAGTGGCAGCTCTCAACCATTGGTGACGGCAGTTCCAGAGAATCCAATGCCCTTTTCTGGCCTCCAAAAGCATTTCACACATGGTATTTACATACATGCAGACAAAACATTCATATACACAAAAATAAATATTAAATTTTATTTTTTAAATGTTTTTATTTAGGTATTTTTTAATAGTTTTTATTGATGCTTTGTGCATTTCATACATTTTTCCAATTCAGTTCAGGCTTATTTTCCCTTTCCCTCCCCCCCCACCCCATCCCAGATCATGCATATGCCATAACTGTCCGGCGCTTTCTCTCTCAGTTTTTTTTTTTTCATTTTAGGCTATAAGTGATAATCCAGAGTACAAACATCCTTCATGCAAAACTATCTACAGGCTGTTGTGCCCAAACACTACCGCGCCACCATCCAGTGGGGGGTGACAGGTTGTTTGTTCAATCAAGTTGATCAAATGAGTGTCCAGACTGACATTGCTGTAGTTTCACCATTCACCCCAATCGCAGCCCTTACATTCTACACACCTCCCCTCTCCCGCAGGTTGTTCCCTAGGCTTAGAAAAAGGGGCACAGGTGGATGGGAGGTAACAGTCCACTCTCTCTGGAGCTGTTGACTTGGACTCTGGTCAATTCTGGCTGTTTCCTTTCATGGGCTGACAGTTTGTCCAGGAATAACCTTTCGATCCTACTAATGAAGAACAAGCAATTAGATATATAGGTATTTAAGCAGCACTAATAGTTATGGTAGGTTACTTTAGCATAGACTCATGTTTGGATATGTTAATCCATGAATTACAATTTCCCCCCTGTTAAATATGACAGGGTCTTACTGTGGCTTATAACATCTCCTAACCTGTAGAGGATGTAAGCTTGTGGCATCAGCCATGGGTTATTTTATGTGTATGAGTATATTGCCTGAATGTGTGTAAGTGTACCTATGTCATGCAATGCCCGAGGAGGTCAGAAGAAGGCTTTAGATCCCCTGGAACTAGAGTTATAGACAGTTGTTAGCTGCCAGCTGGGTGCTGAAATCAAACCTAGGACCTCTGCAAGAGCAGTCAGTGCTCTTAACCACTGAGCCATCTCTCCAGTTCCCAAATAAAAATTTTAATTAAATATTTTTAAATTTAATTCTTTTGTGTATATGAGTATTTCACATGTGTGTATGTATGTATGTATGTATGTATGTATATGTATGTGCACTGTATATGCCTGGAGCACATGGAGGCAAGAAGAGGGCTTCAAATCTATGGAACCTGGAGTTACAGATGATCATGACCTTACAGAGGAACAAAATACAGGTCTGTAAGGGCTGTATACTCTCTTAACCACTGAGCCATCTCTCCAGCCCCTAAACTTTCTACATTTATTGCGAGGTGGGGGTGCTCGTGGAGGTCAGAGAGCAAGTTTGCAGGAGTCAGTTCTCTCCTTCTACCACGTAGATCCCATGGGAACTCAGGTCTTCGGTCTTGGTAATAAGTGTCTTTACCTGCTGAGCCATCTTACCAGCCCTAATGAGAATCTTTTCGTGCTGCCCAGTCTTAGGTCATTACACCAAGTAATGCAGTACCAAATTGTCCTAGTTAGTTAGCTTTAACCCAACCTGAAACAGCCTAGAGTCACCTAAGAATGGAGTCTCGTTGAACAGTTGTCCAAATCAAATTGGCCTCTGGGCATGTCCGTAGGGGATTGTCTTGATTATTAATTGATGTATGAGGGCCCAGCCCACTGTGGGCAGCATCAACCTTAGCCAGGTGTTCCTGGGCTATATAAACTACTAAGCATGAGCTTGCAAAAAAAACCAGCAAGCAGCGTTCCTCAATGGTTCATGCTTGAAGTCTGCCCTGACTTCCCTCAGTGATGCATGGTGACCTGGAAGTGTAAGTCAAATAAAGCCTTTCCTCCCTAAGTTGCTTTTGGTCAAAGTGTTTTTATCACAACAGAATGATACTAGACCCCAGGACGAGCAAACTGATGGTCCCCTGGCAGGACTCTCAGGTGGCAGAGAATGGCAAGGAGCTCTAAATAAAGGATGGACTAATCGATCTGTGTTTCAATGAGAAGCTGGTGAATTATGGATGGCCCAGAAGAACAAGTTAAAAACAGATAAGTACCTCCATATTCAAAGGTCAAATACACTCAGGCCTTAAGCATAGATCATTGCTGTTCTAGCACTTATTTTATGTGTATATGTGCAGGTATGGAAGGAGTGTCTTCAGATGCTAGAAAAGGGTATTAAATCCCCCAAAACTAGGCAGTTACGAGCCACCTAATGTGCCTGCTGGAAACCAAACTCTGGTCCTCTGGAGGAACAGCAAGTACTCCTAAGCACTGTGCCATCTCTTCAAACCCTAGTTTAGCATTCTTATTTGGAATATCTCTATACACAAAAAATATCATCTCTGGAGAGATGGCCTAGTGGTTAAGAGCGCCGACTGCTCTTACAGAGGACCCAGGTTCAATCCCCAGCACCCACATGGCGGCTGAGAACCGTCTGTAACTCCAATTCCAGGAGAACTCTAGTTCCAGGGGAATCCGACATCCTCTTCTGGCCTCCGCTGCATTGCACGACACGGGTGCACGGACTTGCATGCAGACAGTACATTCATACACATACAGAAATAAATAAAATTAATTAAAAAAAAGAATATCATCTCTATGTATGCATCATCACACTTGATTTCAATGATTCTGGAATTCTTGGCTTTCTGCTAGCAAAAGACTTCAGCCAGATTCCAGGGCACAAAGACAAGGGAACTGCAGTATGCCAACCATCAGTTTAAACCTCCAGTACTTCAGGAAATCTTTCAATGTCCTCTGGACTGCTGTTCTCTTATGTTTCACAAGGAATCTGGTGTCTATTCACTGGCAATTATTTGTGACCAGTGGTGGATGAAACCAGCCAGGTGCCTTCTTTGTTAGTGTGTTTCATGGCTTTAGTGTCAACTTGATACACCTGAGAAGGAACCTCAACTGAGAAATTCTATTGGACCTGCCTGTGGGCATGTCTGTGAGGCATTTTCTTGATTGTTGAGTGATGTGAGCAGACGCAGCCCACTGTGGGTGATACACCCCTGGTCAGGTACTCCTGAAAGCAGACTGAGCAGAGGCCAGAGGGTAAACCAGTAAGCAGTGTTCCTCCATGGCCTGTACTTCAGCTCCTGCCTCTAGGTTCTTGCCTTGAGTTCCTACCCTGGTGTCCCTCAAGAAAGAACTGTGATCATGTGTGTAAGCAAAATAAAAATAAGCTCTTTCCTCCCCAAGTTGTTTTTGAACAGAGTATTTTATCCCAGCAATAGAAAAGCTAACTAGGATAGTCCCAAGAGGAGGAAATGCATCTGTGCTGACTCCAGTGACTTGAGAATTCAGAAGCACATCACAGGCCTGACATTGAACCTCAATGCCTAGGTACTAGGAACAAGAAAATTTCATTTTAAAGGTGGCACACGGCTTTGATCCCAGCACTGGGGAGGTAGAGGCAGGCAGATAATCTGGTGAAATCAAAGTCAATCTGGTCTACATTTTGTGTTTCAGGCCAGCTATGGCTACATGGAGACCCTCTGTCAAAACAAAACAAATTTCATCATGAAGAAAGGATGTGGCCAGTGCCCTACTTCATGCTCTTCCCCAGCCACCTTCTAGGATTTTCTTAGCTTAACATTTTTTTTCTTCCCTGTCCCTTTAAAAATATAATAGTTGTATAATTATTTGAGAATTCCATACAGGAATATGATCATATTCATGCCTCCCACTCCTCCCCTAATTCCTCCCAGATCCCCCCAACCTCCATCCCCTTTCCAACTTCATGTACTCTTTTTTATTTTTTAACTTTTTTTATAACCCATTTAGTTCAGTTTGTACTACCCATATACTCATGAAATATACATGATTCTGATATTAGCTTAAGACAAGCCAGGCTCAGCTAGGCTGAAGTCACTTTTGTCCTAACCCATACATATGCCTCTCTTTTTTATTCAAATTGTGGGGATCCAATTGGTCTTATTGGTACCTGAGAGCACGCTTCCAGTCAGTAAACCCTCTAATTGTAATTTAAGCCAAAGAGAGGGAGAGGGAGAGAGGGAGAGGAGGGGGGAAGAGGAAGAGAAAGAGAGGGAGGGAGGGAAAGAGGGAGGGAAGGAGAGAGAGGGAGGGAAGGAGAAAGGGAGAGAGGGAGGGAAGGAGAAAGAGAGAAAGAGGGAAAGAGGGAGGGAAGGAGAAACAGAGAGAAGAGGGAGGGAAGGAGAGAGAGAGGGAGAGAGGGAAGGAGAAAGAGAGGGAGGGAAAGAGGGAGGGAAGGAGAAACAGAGAGAGGGAAAGAGGGAGGGAAGGAGAAAGAGAGAGAGAGGGAAGGAGAAAGAGAGGGATGGAAAGAGGGAGGGAAGGAGAAGCAGAGAGAGGGAAAGAGGGAGGGAAGGAGAAACAGAGAGAGGGAAAGAGGGAGGGAAGGAGAAACAGAGAGAGGGAAAGAGGGAGGGAAGGAGAAACAGAGAGAGGGAAAGAGGGAGGGAAGGAGAAACAGAGAGAGGGAAAGAGGGAGGGAAGGAGAAACAGAGAGAGGGAAGGAGAAAGAGAGGGTCAGAAAGAGGGAGGGAAGGAGAAGCAGAGAGAGGGAAAGAGGGAGCGAAGGAGAAAGAGAGAGAGAGGGAAGGAGAAAGAGAGAGAGGGAAAGAAGGAGGGAAGGAGAAAGAGAGAGGGGGAAAGAGGGAGGAAGTAGAAGCAGAGAGAGGGAAAGAGGGAGCGAAGGAGAAAGAGAGAGAGAGAGGGAAAGAAAGAGGGAAGGAGAAAGAGAGAGAGGGGGGAAAGAGGGAGGGAAGGAGAAAGAGAGAGAGAAGGAAGGAGAGAGAGGGAGAGAGGAAAGGAGAAAGAGAGGGAGGGAAAGAGGGAGGGAAGGAGAAATAGAGAGAGGGAGGGAAGGAGAAAGAGAGAGAGGGGGAAAGAGGGAGGGAAGGAGAGAGAGAGAGAGAGAGAGAGAGAGAGAGAGGGAGAGAGAGAGGAAAACTGAATCTGGGGCTGGGGATATGGCTCAGCAGTTAAGAGCACTGGGTGTTCTTCCAGAGGACCCAGGTTTGATTCCCTGCACCCACATGGCAGCTAACAACTGTGCATAACTCCAGTTCCAGGGGATCTGATGCCCTCTTCTGACCTCAGCAGGCACTGTACAACATGATGCACTTTCACACATGCAGGCATTGCATTCATACACATAAAATAAAAATAATATTTTTAAAAAATTCTGAATCAAACCTGTACAATATTGGGCCTGTCAATATCAGGCCTTCGAAGGGGGAGTAGGAGATATTTTTTACCAATAGCCACTGGTCAGGTTCCTGTGCTCTTGTAAATAAACCTAGTGAAACTCATTGGGAATTTGAAAAAGAGAAAGAATGAAAGAACAAGAGAACAAAAGAAAGAAAAATGGAAGGAAGGAAAGAAGGAAAAAGGAAGAAGCATGGAGGGCGAAGGGGGACTGGGTGGGAAGAGGAGGGGATCAGCAGGAAGGGGAGGACAAGAGAGGGTAGTGGAGGGAATCAAACGCGTTATCTGCAAGTATGGAAGTGTCACATGTCACACTGAGGGGCTGGAAAGAAGGCCCAGCAGTTACGAATGCTTACTCCACTACCAGAGAACCAGATTTTGGATCCCAGAACCCACATCAAATAGTTTACAAACACCTGTAACTCCACCTCCAAGGGATCTGATGCCCTTTTTGGCCTCTGTGCCATGCACGCATGTGCACACACACACACACACTCACAAATAAATAAAATAAATCTTTAAAAATTTTATAATAAACCCTGTTATCTCATCTATAATTAATATATACTCATAAAATGTATTTTAATTACCGACTCAATTAGATGAGGACCAAGGGAACAAGAGTCAGCAATGCTTTGCACACGTTGAGCCTGGATAATTGACAGGACAATTTGTGGGATTGCTAGCAACTGAGAGGTTGGCTCTAGAGCAACTAAAGTCAAGGAAATAATGGCCCAGGGAGGCAGACTGAAACAACCTGACTGCCGGCATTAACCCTGGCTGTGTTTTCCACATGCCAACAGCCCACTAAAGGATGGACTTTCTCTATTATGTTAACAGCATTAATTAAAAACATAGTAGACAGAGGCCTGGGGAAATAGGAAACTGCTTGTCTTGTGAACATGAGGGCCTAAGTTAGAGCCCCAGAATGCATATTTAAATAAGACATGATGGCAAGGGCTTATAATCTCAGAGTTGGTGATGTAAAGACAGGTAGATCCATGGGACCAGCCAATCTAGTCTAACTGCTGCGCACACACACAAGTGCGGGCGAACATAGTAGTCAGGTTTTCTTGTTCTTGATAATTGAGAGACAGTTTGACTTACACAGACTTGTTAACTGCCTGCATAGGATTGGTTTAGAGTCTACCTCATGTTTGCTGGCTTTTTGCTGCTGCTCCAGGTTAGTATCCAGGAGATTGGTCACATCAGAAACAGAAGGAAGCCAAAGGATTAGAGAGGGCATGACAGAGCTCAGAAGTTGGACAGAGGAAGTCTTGCAATCATTCAGAAAATATTTGCTGGGTGCCTGTTACTCATCAGGCTCTGTGACTGGAACAAAAGCCATCACTGTGAAGGAAATTTAGTCATTGCCTGGATGGTGTCTGTGTCTACAAGGATCAGTGCTTGAAAAAAGGTGGTGTAAGGCATAGATTAGGAAAACCCCACTCTAGGAAGCAGAGAGAGGAGTGGTGACTTTAGTTTCAGCCACATTAACATTAGAATACTAAAAATGTAAAGTGGAAAACTTGGGAAGAGAGAAGTCAAAACAAGAGCCATCCCTTATAGAATGTGTCTAGCAGTACAGAGCTAATGAGGCAGCCATGAAGAATTGCTTCCAGCAGCAGCAGAGGGGCTCCCAAGGAAGCTGGAGATGCTTCAAAAATCAAGGAATATCATAAAATTGATGAAAGGGAAAAGTTAGAGTGATAAACATAATAGATATATAACAGCATATTATATAATACATAATACATATACTGTATAGCTAAACTAGATAATACATAGCATAATACACATATAATATTGTATAGATAAATTATGTAATATAGAACATAATACATATTATTGTATAACTAAACTAGATAGAGGTTCAAAAATCAGCTCAGTTTTGGCTTATAAATGCCTCTGAAAGGGCTGGCAAGATGGCTTAGTGGATAAAGGCACTTGCCAAGCCTGAAGACATGAGATGGATCCCTGGAACTCACATGATGGGAGAGAGCCAACCCTTGTAAGCTGTCCTCTGACCTTTGCACATGTACTATGGCATGCACACCCACCCCATACAAAAATAAATGTAAAACTAAACAAATAATCTTTCTAAGAAACATTCTATCTGCATCCCAAATGTTGAAATGTAGTCTGTGCTATTGCTTATTTTTCAATATTGACCCTTGACATTTTAGCTTAATAGATATGGGGAAAAAAAATCAGCCCACTGTTACAGTGGTCCCTGTGACAAAGAGCAGCCTGACCTAAGATGGTAAAAACATGGGGGGAGGATAGAGAGAGAAATAAGTCTCCATGAATTGTTTCTGTCTTGGGCTGCTTGAGAGGATCGTGGTTCCATTACCTTCATGATGTGCCACTGATTATTCTTGAGCAAGTTACACACACACACAGCAGGCTCACTGTCTGAATTTATTAACACATGTACAAGAAGAGATTACATTTGCAGCTTGAGAGACAACTGAGTGGGCAAAGCACTTGCTGAGCTGGCATGAGGACGTGAGATCAGATCCCCAGAACCCATGTAAAACCAAACATGGTAGCCCACATCTAATCCCAGCACTCCTATAGCAAGATGGAAGATAGAGTCAGGAGAGTCCTTGGAAGCTTGTGGGTCAATGGCCTGGTGTACACAGGGCAAACAAGAGACCCTGTCTCTGAAGAGCTATAGGCAATCAATGGATGCTAAGGGAGGGAGAATCAGTTTTCTCCAGGACTAGCTCCCTGAGAGATCATCTAATCCCAAGTGGGCAGATACACAGGTACACAGGCACCACCAAATGGACTCAGTGCATTGTGTGCATATGTGTTTATAAATGTATGTATGTATATGTAACAGTAATAATCAAAGAAGAGTACAAGAAATTGAGAGGGAATCTGGGACCATGGAAGGGAGTTGGAGGGAGACTGGGAGAGATGGAAACAATATAAATACAATACTCGTGTGTGAAATTCTCAAAAGCAAAACAAAGTTTTTTGAAAAAAGAGATACCTTGTCTCAAACATGGTGGAAGGTGAGGGTTAACAGAGATTGTCCTCTGATTTCAGCATGTACACCATAGCACACATGTACCTACATACACACACAGATTTGAAAAATAGATTGAATTTCTATAATGAGGTTACTGTGATTATGAAAAGAGGTAGTATGTATAAAGTGCTTAGGACAATAGCTAAATAACAATTCAATTTATGCTGTTATTACTAGGAATTGGTATAGAGATAAAGGAGGGCATGCTGGGGTTTGAGATGAGAAACAAGCTTTCCAGTTGCAGTCTATTATGTGTGAATTGTTTTGTAATTTATCTTTTAGTTGACAGTGTCTGACTCACTTTAACAAATACTCCTGATGAAAAACACCACTATGAGGTCATGGACAACTTTCTAGAAGGTACAGAGCTAAAGGAGAATTTTTCCCTGTCTCCCACTTGCTCTCTATTCTTTTGCTCGCTTATGTTCTCCCCCATATCTCTCTCTCTCTGTCTCTCTCTCTCTCTCTCTCTCTGACTCTCTCTCTGTCTCTCTCTCTCTCTCCCTTGCTCTTACTTACCCCCCCCTTTTATTTTTATTCAGAGTCTTGCTATGTAGTCTGGACTAACCTGGGATTTATTATGTAGCCCATGCTGGCCTTGAACCTTCTATCTTCCTGTCTTGACTTAGACAATAAGCGTGAGACCTGCCATATCTGGCTCTTCCTTTTTATAACAAATTTTTACTGTGGGCTGGGAATGTAGCTTGATCAGTAAAGTGTTTGCCTACCATGCATGTCCTGGGTTTGATTACCAGCATCGTATAAACCAGGCACTATGACACACACCTATAATCCTAGCACTCAGCAGGTGAAGGCAGGAGGATCAGAAGTTCAAGGTCATTCTCAGCTACCTATGGAGTTCCATGCTAGCATGGGTTACATGAGACCCTGCCTCAAAAGAAACAATATGTACTGTGCATATTTAAGGTGCAGAACAAGATATTAAGGACATGCACTGATAGTTAAGGGTTGCTTATAGTGATGCAGCTTAACACATCCATCATTTTACAATTACCTTTGGATGGTTGGTTGTTTTTTGTGTCAAGACCAGCTAAATCTTACATAGCATGGATTCCATGGAGAGTAGAATTGTATTTCTCATGGTCCAGATGCTGTACATTAGATATCTGGACTTGTTCATCTTACACACCTTTGTCTGTGTATTCTCTGACCTACATTTCCCTCCTCTCTCTTATTAGGGAAGAAAGATAGATCACAGATTTAGGAAGAGCACAAAGAGACCCTTCAGAAAGAAGGGAAGTGCTGACAGGCACCTCCCTGTTAAGTTTTTCCTTTGCAAGGTGACAGTGTGCTGTTGTCAGGGTTCATTCTGTATATATAAGCCAGGCTTCCTCCCAAAAGCTGCAAAAGAATGGAACTTTAGAAAAACACAGCTGTGATTACAGAGTAACTGTTAACTTACAGAACAACTAGAACCTACCTGACGTGTGATTTATCATCTAAGTAGTAAACAGATTGCTAGTTCAGAAACCTGCACTGAATTTTTGATACAAAGGGGAAAAGTGATTAACTTGCAAAGGTTCATGAAAGATTCAAAGGTTCATGATTCCAGCTTTGAGCCATGGTGTGGAATTAAAACTGAAACCAGTAAATTCTGTGGTGTTCATTGCTTGATGGATTTTAGCATGAGTATGACTACACCTCTCCCACAAGTCTGCACAAGCTGAGGAATTTTCTTATTAAGGCTGGTATGCCATCTGCATTTTAGCAAGAGCATACAGATGCTTGGAAAGAATCTTTCTGGGTGTGCTAATCCTGTCTTATAAGTATGTTTTTCTTCAATGGATTAGTACTGAATTATATCCCCCCTGCCCATGTATATGTATGTGTTAAGGAAAGTATTATTTTCTCAAAGATTGATTGATGTGTCTATGCGAGTGTGTATGTTGATGCACACACCTGTGTGTGTGCATGGAGCCAAGAGGCAGATTCTCTCCCTGAACCTGGAGCTCACTTTCCTCGGGTAGGCTGGAAGTCGGCAAGTTCCATGATCCTCCTGTCTCCACTCCTGAAGCTGGAGTCATGGGCATGCCTAAATGCCTAGCTCGTGCTGTGGGGGCTGGATGTGAACTCCTGTCGCTACCCCTGAGGCTGGAGTCACGGGCATGCCTAAATGCCCAGCTCGTGCTGTGGGGGCTGGATGTGAACTCCTGTCGCTACCCCTGAGGCTGGAGTCACGGGCATGCCTAAATGCCCAGCTCGTGCTGTGGGGGCTGGATGTGAACTCCTGTCATGCGTATGGTTCACAGCAAGCACTCCTAACCAAAGCCATTTCTCAAGCTCCAGGAACTGTTATTTTAAGCCTATTGTGAATGTAGTTATCTGTCAGTTTTAGATCTACCATAAATAAATTATAAGTTAGACTCAATTGTGAACCATTAATGCACTTCACATAAATAGAAAATAAAAAGCAAGCTCTGTATAAAAATAGGAGATTTGACATATAATTTTGTCATCTTGTTTTCCTGGAAACTCCACTTGAACTACCCAGTACAGAGGTATTTTAGGACTTAAACCTTATAAGTATAGAGAGCTATCTAAAGAAAAGACCATATCGGAAAGCTGGAAAATAGACAGTTGCACAGTGAGTAGATCTCAGAGAACCAAATATGATCAGGAGTAGGGAAAACTAGAACTAATCTGATTTTCAGAATACCCAAAGGTTAGAAAGTAATCACTAAATAGTCTATGAGTACAGGTGTGAACTAAATCAAAAGGGGTATGGAAGGTTTATTAGAAGAGTTATTAATGCCATGGACAGACAGCCAACAGCTTGGTGGGGGCTCTGAGGAGAGTTCAAGTCCCAGCTCCAGACACAGCACAGCACAGCGAGGCCCTAAAGAGTGGAAATCAGGGCCCTCAAAATAAAAGTGGGGATCTTTTATACCTTCTTGAAGATGGGGATAAGGGTGTGTGGCCACTGGCATGTCCTTCTGTGTAAACTTGCTTCCCCAGTGAGAGATCATAGCACAGAGAAGTCTCTTTGCTAGAGATTCACAGACAGTGCCTTGGTAAGCAGCTGTGGGCATCTGTGAGAGGAGGAGGGCTGTTGCTGGGATAGTGGCCAGAGAGCAGGAGAGGCAGCTGCACTCCAAGCTTCCATTCTTAAAGCATGTTAGGAAGCTGCTGGAGAGAGTTGGGTCCTTGGACTCCTCTCCCCATCCATGTGAAATCTGGCAGAAGAGTGGGGGTTTGTTTTTCACAATGAGGCAAAAGAGAGGGCTCAGTATTGGAAAAACACCTGTGAAGTTGAGGGAACGACACTAAAAATAGAGGATTAAACAAATTTATGTACATTAACACCTAGGAGAACCCACACTCCTCCAGGTTTCCCTGCTGTGGCCAGGACTGAAGGTTAAACTTTCACCTTCAGGTGGGACACTGATCTATTTGGGAGGGACGTGTGGCTTGTCTGTGATAAAGATGCTGACATTGCTCTTCCCCATTCACTAGCCCACCCTGATTCTGCTACTGTGGAGCTCACGGCAGACAGGGCTGGCTGACAAGCCAGAGATTCCAGCCTGTGCTTTAGGAAACCACTCTCAAATACATCTAATATAAAGACTATGAAATATCTTCTGAAAGCCTTTATCTGGAGGATAATGAAGTTAAATTCTTTTTTTAAAAGGAGCATTGGGGCATGGAGAGAAAGGCAGCCTGGGAGAGATGGCTCAGCAGTTAAGAGCACAAGCTGTTCTTCCAAAGGATCTGGGTTCGGTTCACAGGACCTACATGGCAGCTAACAACCATCCTTAACTCCAGTTCCAGGGGATCTTATGGCAGGTGTAGCTTCATGCGTGCAAGAAAAACACTTATACACATAAAATAAAAATAACTTTAAAACCTTAAAAAGCTAGGTATGGTAGTCAGCTACTCAGGAGGAAGAGGCAGGCAGATCTCTGAGAATGTGAGGCCACCCTGGTCTACATAGTGTGTTCTAGGCAAGCCAGGGATATAAAGTAAGATCCTGTCTATAAACAAACAAACAAACAAACAAATAAACAAATGTAATCTTAGGGCTAGAGAATCAGCTCAGTCAGTGAAGTATGGAGAGCT
The DNA here is from genome assembly GCA_009823505.1 of Rhizomys pruinosus. NCBI lineage: Eukaryota > Metazoa > Chordata > Mammalia > Rodentia > Spalacidae > Rhizomys > Rhizomys pruinosus. The sequence goes on from VZQC01015082.1 coordinate 4,029,434, forward strand.
TCCTTGTAAGCACGAGGACCTGAGTTCAATGCCAGAACTGTTGTAAAAAGGAGATTGTCACATGCCTGTCATCTCAGTGCTGTAAAATGGGAGGCAGAGATAGACAGGTGCCTGCAATATAACAGGCTAGCTGGCTTGCTAGGCATGGCAAAACTCCAGGCCAACAATAGAACCTGTCTCAAACAAAGCTTTCCAAGTACCTAAGTACCAAGACCCAAACACATATGTAGCCACACCCACCATATCCACAGATCGCACACACATTTTCTAAACGTGTTTATTTATTTTATCTTATGTGTATGAGTGTTATGCCTGAATATATGTATGTACACCCATATCATACGGTACCCAAGGAAGACAGAAGAGGGCATCGGATCCCCTGGAACTGGAGTTATTGATGGTTGTTAGCCACCATCTGGGTGCTGAAACTCAAACCTGGGTCTTCTACAAGAGCAGCCAATGCTCCCAACTGCTGAGCCATCTCTCCAGCCCCACCCAAACACACACACACACACACACACACACACACACACACCTTTTTAATGCTAAAGAAATAAAATAGAGATGCAGAAACAACATGTTGGTAGAGGGCTTGCTGAGCATGCAGGACCCTGGGGTTCTTCCCCAGCATCAAGTAAAGCAGGAATGCTGGGGCACGCCGGTGCCTTAATTCTAGCACTTGAAAGACGGCAACTGGAGGATCAGAAGTTCAAGGCCTCAGCTATATAAAATCCTGTTTTTTTTAAATTACTAATAAATATGCATGATTTTGAACTGGAGCCTCTTTAGAAAAAAGAAATGGTGAGGGAGAAATGGCCTGTTATTTTTGCCTTTGCTTGTCACAATCTCTGCCTGGTCGCTCACATTCTGCAGTGTCTAGCTGAGGTGTCCACACTGTAACATAACTCTGAGGACCTACGGTTTTGTCCCAGGAAATGTGGAGACATCATTTATATTTCCTAAAAGAAAATTCATAGTTTTTGAGTACCTCTACATAATTTATAAGTTGCCTTTCAGACTGTGTGTTCAAAATTATTTTACTGGCAAGGGTATATGCTCAAAGAAATCTAAGTCCCAAGACAGGAGTTTGATCACAAACTGATAACCCGAAGTCTTGTAGATAATAGATATGTGGTTGTCTTACACTGTTCTGGAATCAACATTAAAGTCCAGAGACTTCACATAGTGGTTGCAGAGAAATGCAACAGCTAAGAACACATACTGCCTTTGCAAAGGACCTGAGTTCAGTTCCCAGCATCCGTGTTGGGGTGCTTATAACCACCTGTAACTCCATCCACATAATTAAGAATAAAATAAATCTTAAAAGAAAACCAGAGACTTCACATAAAAGTCCAAATTTCTGATTATTTTTTGAGACCCTGGAGGAGCTGACCATTATTTTACAGAACCAGTAAGCATGTATGTGTTTAGAAGTGTGAGGGGTTCGAGGTTGGGGGAGGGGTATTTCTGTGGCCCAGGTGTTTTAACACTTTCCTGTGAGTTCTCACGTTCAGCCTGCCCCTGCGGGCATCAGCTCTCTTCTGAACCTGCTCCTTTGTGTCTGGTCAAAGTAGATGGTCAGAAACTTGCTATTTCCTCCATCCATGTCCTAACACTAAAAATTTTCTCCTTCAGTCCCACTGAGTGAGAGTAACAGAGGACTGAGTATTGGATATATTTGAAACTGATGTGTGTCTCTGTGAGTCACCTTTCCTGGGTGTGTCCTGGCTGAGAGCAAGTGATCTGTACGTGGATACTCTAGCCGTGTGCAGTATTTGAAATCCTCAGCTGGAGAGACAGCACAGAGGCTAAGAGCATTGGCTGTTTTTGCAGAAGACCCAGGTTCAATTCCCAGCACTCACATGGCATCTAACAACCATCCAAGTCTCCAGTCCTAAGAGATCCCATGCCCTCTTTTAATCTCCATGGGCATTGCAGGACATAGGTGTACTTACATACCTGCAGGCATAACACTCATATACATAAAATAAAAATAAGCAGATAAATAAAAAGATTCTAGAAGTTAAAGAATTCTTGAGTTGAATTAATAAAAGAAAAACAATCAAAATGTGTAAAATCATGTATGTTCTAATGACATGAAATTAGAAGTGAAACTGGAAACAAAGGGGATTCACTGAGAAATGGAGAGGGGATAAAGGGGAAGAGGTCTGCAGAGATAGGGGGATGGTCTCAAAGTACATTATATCCTTACATGAAAATGCCTTACAGGGGCTAGAGAAATAGAACCAAGGTCGAGAAGGCTTGCAGCTTTTGTAGAGGACTCAAGTTCGGTCCCAGTGCCCACTTCAGGTGGCTTACAACCATCTTGTAACTCCAGCTCTAGGAGATCCAACACCTTCTTCTAGCTTCCTTGCCCACCCCCAAGAAGACACAGAATGAATGAATGAATTAATTAATCTAAAAAGGAAAACAACCTTATATAACCCTGCATAATAATTTTTAAAGAAAATAAGTTAAGACTACATCACTTAACTTATTTTCCTTAAAAATTATTATGCAGGGTTATATAAGGTTGTTTTCCTTTTTAGATTAATTAATTCATTCATTCATTCCGTATCATTTGATCAACTTGATTGAACAAACAACCTGTCACCCCCCACTGAATGGTGGGACTGTGGGGGTTTGGGCACAACAATCTGTAGATTGGTTTTGCACGAAGGATGCTTATACTCATGGATTATCACTTATAGCTAAAAAATGAAAAAAAAAAAACCTGAAAGATGTAGGACAGTTATGGCAGAATACATGATCTGGGATGGGGTGGGGGGGAAGGAAATGGGAAATATGCCTGATCTGATTGGAAAATGATGTACGAAATGCACAAACACATCAATAAAATTATAATTAAAAAAAAAAAAAAGAAAAGAAAAACAAGTTAGGAAGGGGCTGTGCTGAAGAATACAGGGAGAGTGGGAGACAGGAAGCAGTTACATATGATCATATTTCATTGTATATATCTATGTAATATTTTTTCATCTATGTAATATTCTAAAAGGACATGACTTTACTACAAGTGACTTGCATTGGTGATCAGTGAAGAAGCACTTTTTCAGACCCAAAATAAATCATTTCCATTCCATGTATCAATCCTGAAAAAAAAAATAAGTTAAATTGAAAAAAACAGATATTTTCAATGAATAATTTAGTCATTATTGAAAATAAACTATAAAAACAGTGAATTTGGAAATGAATGAATAGAGGAGAAACAACAAAGGTGCCCTGCAACTTTAAGTACTTGTCCCAAGAAACCTTGATCAAAGGTTATTGAGAACCTTGAAAAGAGGTAGTCAGAGACTTCTTGTTATAAAAGCAGAAAGTTGCTTTTTTGCTACAACTTCCATTAGAAACAAAAATGGAGGCTGGATCAATGCTTTTCTGTGTGTGTGTGTGGGGGGTGTACAGTTGAAGAACAAAGGTCAATCTCAAGTGTTTTTCCTCAAGTTTCCTTGGGTTTCTTGAGATAGGAATCTCCCGCTGGTCTAGAATTCAGCAAGTAGGCTAGGCTGAATGGCCAGTTAGCCCTAGGGATCCACCTGCCTTCACCTCTCCAGCCCTTGCATCACAAGCTAATGCTGCTATGCCTGGCTTTCTTATATGGGTTGAACTCAAGTCCTTGTGCTTTCAAGGCAGTTACATACTGATTGAACTATCTCCCTATCTCCGCAGATCTCATTTTTTCTTAACATGAGGGTAAAATTCCAATTTCATTCATCGAACAGATTTTCAGCCTGGCCAAGGGTTACTGTTAAGAGGAAGAGCCATCAGCAGTTGGAAAGTTAGAGGAGTGAGGAGTCTACGTGTGAGGACAAAGGAGTTCAAGGTCAAGTAAGCTGAGGATTCTGTCAGCCAGATAGAAAAGTGTTTAGAACCCCTCACCCCCCCCCCCGCTGGAAGGCGGGGCTGTGGGGGTTTGGGCACAACAGCCTGCAAATTGGTTTTACATGAAGGATGCTTGTACTCATGGATTATCATTTATAGCTGAAAAAAAAAAAACAAAACAAAAAAAAACAGAGAAATATCCAGGACAGTTATGGCAGAATGCATGATCTGGGTTGGGGTGGGGGTGGGGGGGAAGGGAGAGGGAAATATGCCTGAACTGAATTGGAAAATGATGTATGAAATGCACAAAGCATCAATAAAAAAAATGTTAAAAAAAAAAGTGTGTGTGTGTGTGTCTGTATGCTCCTCTGTGCACATGAATGTATGAACCTATGTTATGAAGGCCAGAAGTTGACTTCAAGTGTCTTCCTCTATTACTCTCCATCTGATTTTTTTGAGATAGGGTCTCTCACTGAACTTGGAGCTCACCAGTTGGCTAGACTGGCTGGTAAGTGGGCTCCAGAGACCATCCTGTCTCTGCCTCTCCAGTTCTTGGGTTACAGGTCTTTTTTTTTTTTTTTTGTCTTTCTGAGACAGCATCTCTCTGTAGCCCCAGCTGTCCTGGACCTAGATATGTGGACCAGGCTGGCCTTGAACTCACAGAGAAAAGTAGAATTTTCAAGCAGCAAAGAATTAAAAGGTCACCACTCTATGTTGCATACAATAGCACTCTGTGTGTGCAGGACTTAGAAAAGGAGAAGTGGTAGCCAAAATGTTTCCCAATGAGATAAGATTAAAGGCTTAAATAAATTAATCAGTGTGGTTCTGAATATGATAAGAGGTTTGGATGACAGGGAGTGAGGCAGCTGCTGAAAAGGAGGTGCACATGTTTTCACAATAGAAGTGGGTTGTATCGTTCACACAGCCTGCCTCCAGGAGAGAAAAACAGATTAATTAGATTAAAGTAAGCAAGGTTGTGGGGAGTGCAATTATAAGCACAGCATCAAAGAAAATGTCTGTGCTGGCAGAAGAACACTCATGGGCTATACAGGGAAGCTTCTAGTTTGCCTTTTAACTTTCCATTTTTCTTCTTTTTCAAAAAATATAAGAGGGCTGGAGAGATGGCTCAGCAGTTAAGAGCTCCGACTGCTCTTACAGAGGACCCAGGTTCAATTCCCAGCACCCACATGGTGGCTAAGAACTGTCTTTAAGTTGGGTCTGGTGACTCACACCTTTAATCCTAGCACTTGGGAGACAGAGGCAGGTGGATCTCTGTGAGTTCAAGGCCAGCCTGGTCTACAGAGTGAGTTCCAAGCCAGCTGGGGATATAGGGAGACACTGTCTCAAAAAAATAAAAAGAATTTTTAAAAATTAATATATATATATATATATATATATATATATATATATATATTGCTGAGTGTGGTGATGCACATCTTTAATTCTACCACTTGGGAAGCAGAGGCAGGAGGATCTCTGTGAGTTCAAGGCCAGCCTGGTCCACATAGTAAGCTCAGGGCAGCTGGGGCTATAGGGAGATGCTGTCTCAAAAAAAAAGAAGACCCAATTTTTTTTTAATTTATTATTTTTATTTTTATGTATATGAGTATACTGTCAACACTCAAATAAACTACTTTTCCTTATCATCAAGTAACACATTTGTTTGTGTATGTGTATGTGTATCACTATGTAACCCTGGCTGGCCTAGAATTCTTGGAAGATCCTCCTGCCTCTGCCTCCTGAGTGCTGGGATTACAGGTGTATAAAATGCCCAGTTCAAATAACCTTAACGAACATCTCAATATTACTGTAGTTTGACATTTATTTGACATGTATTACTGTCAAGTATTGAGCTACTAGTATCACATGTTTTCTACCTTTAAAAATTTTTACACAATTTTTTAAAACAAGTTGATGTGGTTTGAGTGTTGCTCGTTTCTTTCTTTTTTTGAGACAGGCTCTCATGAGATCAGGCTGGCCTTGAACTCACTATGTAGCTGAAGATGACAATAAACTTGTGATCCTCCTGCCTCAGCTCCTAAGTGCTGAGATCATAGATGTATACCACCATGCTAGGTTTATTCTGTACTGAGAATTGAAACCAGGGCTTCAGGAAATCTAGGCAAACTCTCTACCAGCTGAGTTGCATCCCCAAATCCTTGGTCTGGATCTTTATGTTCTGTCCAGTTTGCTCTGTTGGAAGACCATCTCCCTAAGGCAATAGTGTTAGAAGGTAGGACAGAAAACACATGAGGTATTTAGCTCCTGAATGGATTAACATTGCTGTAGCAGAAATTCCTCTTGGTAGACAATACACACGCTGTGTCCCACCCCTTCCACCCATGGTTTTCCAAGGCAAATCAAGGAACAGACTCTCCAATCTTAGTTTTGGGGAGGTTGGCAAGTTTGCTCAGGCTTGCTTGCAGAGTGGATGAGGGAAGCTTCCACTTACATGGCACCATAGGTTCCTAAAGACATGTTCATACAAGGCCGCTCTCACCCCAGACCCTCCACCAACATGGGCAGCAGGAGTGAACCAGTATCACCCCTTCCCAGCAAGCACAGCACCTTCCTAGGAAGCAACCTGTGCAGATCACAGCTCGTCTGATGTTCAATTAAGTCCACTTCAAAAGAGGATGTATCTTATATCACAATTGCTATGAAAGGGGCTTGCAGGATTGGGTGCTCTAGCTCCTCTGCCCTTAGAGCAACAATAGTCCTCCCCTCTAGAGATGCAACGTCTAGATTTCATCTTGATAGAGAAGATCTATGGGCACCTTGGTCTTAGACTTCCCAGCCTCCAGAGCGGTGAGAAATGCATTTTTGTTCTTTATAAATTACTCAGTCTATAGAGTTCTATTAGTAATATTAAATGGCCTAAACCATAGTTTCTAATTTGCTCTCATCTGTTTATGGATAGAGGAACCTTGGTTGTCCAAGGTCACACATTCTGTAAGAGCCGAAGTAGATCTCTGTAATTTCCCAGTGCGATCATGTCTAACTCCAATTGTCACTGTCTTGTCAGGAATGAAGTGCCCCTCCCTTTGGCTATTGGACAATGGAAACAAAGATTACCAAGATATTGGAATTTCTCCAGGAATCTCATGCTAGGAGAAGGAAAAAGTGAAGCCTGCTGCCAGGCAGAGGAGGAGCTTGTCTCCCAGGAAGAGATTGCACACCTTTCTGACAACTTGTCAGACACCTTGCAGGAGACACTGGAGACACAATTATAGGTCAGTGATGTGTGTGACCACACGGGGACCAGGACTACTTGGCTATGCATGTCCTTGCTCTCTAGTTAAACCAAAATCCTATGTCAGGACCCTGAATATAAACTTGCTTGTGGGTGGGGGGTCACTAAACTTCTTTGTTCCCCTTCCCATTCTTTGTTCCTCTTCCCCGTGTGGCCATATTGGATAAATCTCCNAAATTTAAGTACCGGAAATGATAGTGTATTTAAGTATGAAAAATTGTTTACAAAAATGCTTATAAAAATTGTTTACATAAGGACTACAGATAAGTGATGAGGAAGAATCAAGAACTCCCAAAGTACTGCTGTGTTCTATGGATTTCATATTTGTTCAATGAAGCAGATTGTCTGGTATATTTTAGTTTTAAGAATTATTTGCAGGATTTGAAAGTTTTTATCAAAGTATGACACTCTTTTGATAAGGACGATTTATGTCATTTCTGGGAAATCTGATTTATACAATCCTCAGGTTTCTGAAGTTTTATTCCTTCCTTAAACACAGTATAGAAAACAAATTAAAGAAACCATTCCATAGGGTATCATACTCTACAGGCTAGGGTAGCGATGTCATCTCTAGAATAATTTAACTCAGCAGTAAAGAGGGAATTTCAGTGAAAACATGACTCAGGTGTCAACCAATATTATCGTGTTCTTTATCCTTCAATGCCAAGTCATTAGCAGTTGTGAGGACTTCAGGATTATCTTCTAAAAAATAGGACATCAGATGAATACAGCAAGTAGAGCAACCTGATACAAGACTTATATAATTTCCCCTATTAAGAATTAAATTTAATCAGAACTCACCCAGAAAATTGAATCTCTCCTTAAGAAGCCTGTTATGCTTCTTTGCCTATATCTGTAGGTAAACATGTTTTAAATATAATTTTGCTTATAAAATTATTTAATTCAATGGTAATATTTGGAGCAATTGAATCTAAAAAATATACATTTTAAAAGACAAAAATTTAATTACATTTAGTGGTATATTATTTGAATGCTAGACATAATACATGTACATATCACAGTTTAACAGTATGTAAATGCATATAGAGACATATTGCATAAATAATTCTTGATTTCCAGATAGTTTGAAGAATATAGATTACTTTATACTATGGTTCATAGATTTTTTTAATATTTTATTGAGGTTTTGTGCATTTCATATAATAGATCTTAATCAAATTTAGATCCCCTAACCCTACTGCATCCCTCATATCTCTCCACTAGGTTTCCTGCATTCCATGTCATATATGTCAAGTCCTATCCAGATGTCCCTTGGTGGAGGTTCATCCACTGCAGTCTAGTCAGCCTATCTAGAGTCACTCCTGTAAAGAAGATGCATTCTCCCTTACCCAGCAGTAATCAGTTCCCAATTACTAGAGTTGGAGCCTCTCCCTATTTCCTTCATTCTATGCTGGGCTTTTGTCTAATTGAGTTGGCATGGGTCTTGCCCATGCTGTCAACATTGTTCCATGTTCCTATGAGCAAGTTTCCAATGCCTCGAATGGCTCATGCACCTACCTTGGCTCTTATAATGGTTCATATTGAAATTTAATTTTTGGTAAAATTTTATTAAATTATTTTGTATTGCCTACAGAAAATTTTTCTCATCTTTATACTCCCATGTTCATTGACATCTTCGCATGCTTTCCAAACTGGTTTTCATGCATTCTGTCATTTACAATAAGGCCTATCAAGTAAAGTTAGTGTCCCCAGATATTCTTCAGTGCAAGTTCATCCACTGAGGTCTAGTCAACCAATCCAGCATGAATCCTTCCCTTTAAGATCGGCTGCCAATAGTTCTTGGGCAAAGATTGGGGCCTCCTGCCCATTTCCACAGTTGTATGCTGGGGTTTTGTTTGCTTGAGTTTGCATGGGTGTTGTGCATGCTGACACAATTGCAAGATCCAGAAAGATTTTAAGACTCTGTTTCCATGTGCTTATTCAACTCTTCCCTGACTCTTACAATTTTTTCAACCCCTCTTTCACAATGTTCACTGAGCCATGTATAAGTGAAGTTTAATATGAGTCCTGTTCAAGGACCCACACTCTGCAGAATCTTATTCTCTATACTTTGGCCATTATGTTCTGTTGTGCTCATGGCCTCTGTTGTATGAGGAGGCTTCATTGATGAGAGATGACAGGTACAACGGTATTCTCTCTACTCCTTGTTCCACTATGATCCATTATCATTAGGTGTAGAGATTGCATTATAGTTGTATCACTTAATGTTTGGGCAAGGCACAGACAATCTCTGTGTATGATCAGTTGTGTAACTAATAGGAATTTGTCTGTTGAAAAAGAAGTTTTTATAAGTGATGACTGAGATACTTGTCTGTAAATATAAGGATCCATATTCTGATATAGTAAGAAATGGCATTTGTCTAGGGATAGGACAGCCTTCAGGTTTTCTCTAAGATCTATGGCATCTCCAGCCATGTGTATTTGCCTATGTTTTCAGTACCACATATGGAATTACTCCCATTGAATGAGCTTTAATTCCAATTAATTAATTATTTAGCTGTTGATTATCCCAAGATAAAATTGCCACTACCACCTGAATATAGTTTGCTATGATGGTCATAGTAGTGGTTATTAGGCCTTAAAACTGGGGTCGAAACCTTGATTGGTGTTCTCCCTTAATAGCTTCCATGGTGTTCTCCTAATCTATGAGGCAGCCTTCAGGGAGGAAGCTTCCAGGTCAGTTCTAACTCCATTGCTCCAAATCATGTGACCAAATTATGTCCTGTCTTGAGCAATAGGGTCTTTTTTCTCAATATTTTTAATTTTATTTTTTAAAGAATAAGTAATAAGTAGTGAATACAAGCATCGTTCATGTAAAACCAATTTGCAAGCAGCTATGCCCAAACCCTCACAGCTCAAGGCTCCCACCATCCAGCCGGAGGGGCTTGTATATACAATCATGTTGATCAAATAAGAGTCTAGTCTATATTGCTGTAGTTTCACCATTCACCCCAATTAAAACCCTTACATTCTACCATGCTCCCTCTTCTTCAGAGTGTTCCCTAGGCTTGGAAAAGGGGCACAAGTAGGCAAGAAGCAAAACAGTCTACTTTTTCTGGAGATGTCGTTTTGGACTCTGATCAGTTCAGGCTGTTTCCTTTCATGGGTTGACAGTTTATCCAGGAATAACCTTTCAATCCTACTAATGAATCACAAGCAATTATATATAAATGCGTTTAAACAATACTAATTATTTATGGTAGGTTACATTGGTATAGACACAAATATTTGGGTGGTATGCTAATCCATGAACTATATTTTTTCTATAAAAGCTGACAAGGTCTTACTGTGGCTTATAACATCTCCTCACCACTAGAGGATGTAAGCTTGAGGCATGAGCTGTGAATTATTCCTCCAAGGAGAGAGCTACTAGCCAATTATTTTGGGGATATACAGACATATGGCTGCCACTGTTGCACAGTATTTCCAGGCAGGTGAGGTGTAGCTGATGCTGATGGAGGAGTCTTGCTTGACTCAAGGAGACTTATATTTGCTTTATTGGTTTAGTGGCCTTTGGTAACACTCTCTGGCATTCCAGAGACCAACTGTACACTTGCAAGTGTGGTCTCAATACATTTTTCCCATGCTTACACCAGGTCTTCGACAGCAGGGCCTTACCACCTCTCTTCTTTTGGGGGGCTTGGATCCCCTGGCCAACATCTCCTTGACAGAATAATCCATTGCTGATATCAGAGCTCTCCTGCATTAATATTTTTTGCTTAATTGCACAGCTTAAAAAGACTTTAGTATTATATTTGGCTCTGAATAGAGAATAATCCTTTTAACAGTTCCTATGTCTATTAGTCAATGAAACAAAGCAGTTATACCAGTTTTATAAGGGATTACCTGTATAACAGTGGGCTATAATTTACAGTTAGAGAATGACTTCATTACCATCATGTTTTTCTTTGTTCTATGAAAAGGAGGTAAGAAAGTCTCTCATATTAAAACTTGAGCAATAGGGTCTTACCCTCAAGTTCTAGACTGCAATTGAGGGCTCTGGCAAAAGGCTTGTGTAAATGTTTTTAGTCTCTTGGACTATACTGGCCAACAACTCAAAGAGAAGTTTCTCCTGTCTGGCACTGTTTCTTGTTATTTTGTCTAATAACTAGTCAATTAAAAGGTGAGATCTTCATATACTAAATGAATTGATCTTTTGATCTCTTGAACTTATTTTTGTTTTGTTTTGGGTTTTAGGGTTTTTTTAATTTATTATTTTTAATGTGTATGAGTGTACTGTCTGCATGTAGGTTGGTGCACCCCTGTCCTGCAATGCCACAGAAGTCAGAAGACGGTGTTGGATTCCCCTGGAACAGGAGTTAAAGACAGTTCTTAACCACCATGTGGGTGCTGAGAATTGAACCAGGGTCCCCTGCAAGAGCAGTCGGTGCTCTTAACCACTGAGCCATCTCTTCAGCCCCAAACTTATTTTCGAATGCAAATTCCTTTAGTTATTTGACACTTAGTTAAGTTTTGTAAATCTTCATTTATTTTTATCTTTATTCCATGTGTGTAATTGTTTTGACTGCATGTAAATAAGTTCATCCATGCATGCAATGTCCAGAGAGATCACAAGAGGGAATTGGATCTCTTGAAA